>CAJQZN010038973.1:0-10934 GCA_907164685.1 Colias eurytheme | reverse complement strand
GAACGTGTGCTCGTCCAGCCGGGTGAAGCACACGGTTGGTGCGTACCGCTCGAACATGGTTATGATCTCTTTGGTACCTGTAAATAACTGGGGTTTAGTTATTAATAGTAAGTACCTGAATAAGA
Source organism: Colias eurytheme (assembly GCA_907164685.1). Taxonomy (NCBI): domain Eukaryota; kingdom Metazoa; phylum Arthropoda; class Insecta; order Lepidoptera; family Pieridae; genus Colias; species Colias eurytheme. The sequence continues at coordinate 10,809 of CAJQZN010038973.1, read as the reverse complement.
ATAATGTTTTACTAGAGAGGCGAATGGCATGTAAATTGCAAATGCATGTCTTTCGCTGTTTTAAATTTTAGGGCTTGTCACAAGTTTTCCTAATGTATTTTTTTTTCTTCATTATTTTACTTTTTGTGGTCGTATAATTTTTTTCTTAATGCGTGGATACAACATACGAAGTAAATCTAAATGTTGGAGAAATAACTCCCGAGTCACAGTTAAAACTAGTTCGGGAGTCCGGCTCTATTGAGTTTAAATATAAGTTTGCAAAAATAATTTTATTTATTTATTTGTCTTAGGGCCGATTTTTCAATGCTTGGATAAAACTTATTCGTCGAATAATGTATAAAACTACCACTTTAAAAACGTTTTCTAATTGCCCGTATTTGACAGTTTACGTGACATTTTAATATTATCGTGTAATACTTTATTGGACGGATAAGTTTTATCCAAGCATTGAAAAATCGGCCCTTAGAAATATTCCCTTTCATAACATATTTGATATTTTGAAGGCCTAATACGACATATTACCAAATAGTTACTACGTAACTTATACATAAAAGCGTCCAAAACATTAATTGAACAGTCATCATTATTTATTTTTATTCTTAACACTGAAACGTCTGCTACAAAATAAACAATTTTATAGTCTGACGTTGTTTGAATTTTTTCCTCCATATAGGTGATTCTAGTCACGCGTTGTTATACAAATGAATCATTTCAAGTTAACTATCTTACGAAACAAGAAAATTATGGCTCTTGTAGTTAGTCATGTGTTTTGTTTTTGTTCCAACACAATGTCCATTTTCATTGTTATCATTAAATGTAAATATTTAAATTAGTTTAGAAATTAAAAGTATTAAAATTACGGATGTTTATATTTATTTATTAATTACATAAGTTATAACTATTGTGTTTTTATATGAATCATGTGAAGTCAATAAGCTTGTATATTTTATGAATCAATAGATATCAACAAAAAATAGATTACCTAAGTACCTATATTGGTAGATTTTCGGCATCGCTAACGAAACAATACAACTTTTATGTCATAAGAAAACAATTGATTAGAAACATCATCAGATATTAAGTATTTCATTAACCACTACCTAATTATAAAAATAATAACAAACACACACACAAATAAAATTTGTTCCAAATAAAGAATTTTTGCATACTTATTTTTTATGTTTATACAACGTCTGAATTTGTCAAATGTAAGCAGGTACGCGAAGAATTTCCAATCACATACCTACATACAAAAACAAAACAAAAATCACTCACTAGATTCCTTCACTAGCTCTTCTATGTTTTCACATCGCGTACGTTTATAGTTTTTGCCGGAAAACGACATTTTCAGCAACAACAATTGCTGCGTGGTCGAGCGCAAGTCGCGCAATACCAATCATGTGTATTTAAGATTACAGTATAGCAGAGTCACTTTATTAACACAATGAGTCGGCACGTTTTTCACACTGATATTTTATCTATTTTCATCAATATCTCCCTTTTGATTATCGGAGGTGGGCCTCTTGCACGCTACCACTCGCTATCTGATAAGGACGCCGTTATTCACTTTGCCGTGAAGTTGGAGCGAGATGATTATATCGGTTTGCAGGAAAAAGCGTGTGCACTGGACTTATATTAACTCTACTCTCTTAAAGTACATAATATTATGAAGATTAAAAATAGGTAGGTATAATATAATCGTGTCGTTTTCCTCAAAGTGATGTGGCATTAATTAAAAACATTCAAAATAAAGCCGGCGTAAACTGTGTTTTGTTTTTACTTTCATAAAGAAAAATTATCACGGATATATTATGTTATCGTAGTAGTTTTTATGTGAATAAAAATGTGTTATCAAAATTCAATTAATTAATTTTATCTTGTTTTTTTTTATACATTTGATTATACGTTTATATAGCTTGACTCTTATTCATAGAATACCTGCATCGTCTATTGCTTATTAGACTGCATATGTTTAAAAATGACATCATCATCAGCCCATATATTATGTTCCCATACAGGTTCAGACAACAGTCCACCACGCTGGCCAAATGCAGAGATTTGCAGATGTCACATGTCGCATGATAAACTTTTGATTTTTTGACATACCTCACGATGTTTTCCTTCACGTATTCGAGTAGTGGTGATGTTATCCACATGTGCAGATTAATCGAAAAAATTAAATTATTCTCTGCACGTTTGCCGGTCTTGAACCTCCGACTTATCGATTTTAAGTCCGAGGTCCTCACCACTGAGCCTCTCAAATCTCAATGCTCGATAATAGGATATTTGCAATTTAAATAATAGGTGAAAATATTAATAGAAGTTGTTGGCACCGTCCATCTTCTTATTCGACTATGATATTTAGGGAACAGGAAAGGTACTTTTTAATGCATAGTTGTTCATTTCCCTGATTCATGTTTCTTGTTGGCAAGCCTCTGAGGAATAGAGCTTTTGTCGAAATAAGGTCACATCACAGACATATAATAAATATTTTTTAATAACAATAAATAAGATTTAAATATTATAATAGAGTCAGAGAGTTTAAATCACGTTTAAATATTACATATTCGCTGTGAAACTTAAGCTGCGTGTGCCTTACTCAATCGCTCCGGTGTGAATGATATCGAGGTGATATCTTCTTGCATAATAGTATTATGAGGAATTAAGAATTAGTAATATGCAGTAATTGCAAAGCCTATGTGAATATCACAAATAGAAATCCATGATTTTATCCCTGGAGATAATATGAATATAGATATAGGCAGGTATCCTGCTGAAAGCTCAAAGCCTAGCAGTTTAAATAAAAATGACCGTTAGTACTTATACTTCTGAAAAGAATGTATCCTGGAGGATTTATAAAGACAAATTATAAAAGTTATACTGAAACATACTTAAATTGTTGAAAATTATCGTTTTTTAGCCTTTTCACGAATCCCCGGTTCACCAAAGTTAAAAAGGACTATAATTTAAACGTAATGTAACATTCAAAACAATAAGTTTTTTTTTCATTTTAAGTGACATGTGACGTGGTCACCACCTAAAGCATTAGCAACGTACCTTTCTAGCGATGAATTTTTTTGCAATCGATTCATTACTTCCAGAGGTTACTTCATACAAACAAACTTTACCCCATTACCCTACAAATTGAGACATATCTAAAATACATGTATATCCATCGGCGGAAGCAGTGCGTAAGGCGTGATTCATTACAATCGTCGATATTATATTCCGGATCTTATTCACAACTTGATCTATTAGCGTATGATGTAAGACGTAACTGATAACCATGTCGGTATCGATAGAACTATGTATGTAGATAAAGTTGGTGCATATGACGAATCCTAATATCCTATTGACGTTATAAACGCGAAAGTTTGTAAGGATGTATGGATGTATGTTTGCTCAATATCGTATTGAGGGCTGATCAGATCTGTATGTCTAAGATAAGTTTTCACTTTTTCAAGCGCGTCATCTGCAATCTTTGGTATGCATTTTGCTTCATATGCAAATAAGAATTTTCATCCATAGTGCTAGTGACGTTTAATATTATTCTTGATAGACACACTGGGGGTCTATAATATGATTATATGAAAACGTCTGTATAGCGATGGAAGATCTACGACCAACTTGTGTTAAGAAATGTAAAAATATCCAAGAAGCTTTATTTTTTTTAAAGTATATTTTTTAATTGAAATTGGCAATTAACGCTTGCAGTGCGAAATACATTTATTTTCTCTTAAAAGTAGCTTGTTTTTCAAATTCTGAAACGGCAATAAATACCACTGTATTTCGCAAACGTTAATTGATTTTCAGAGTAAATTCTTTAAATGTCCAAGTCGAGATTTATTGCGTGCAAAAAGTTCGCTGTCAGAAAAAAATAACGTCAAAGGATTACGACATATGCGTAAAAGTGACATGAAAGCATGCAAGCTCCAGTTACGAGTTACGGTGAGCGCGCGGCCTTCAGCGGCCACCACCGTGAGGGCGGGGGCGCCTATGAGTGTGACCGGCCGCGGCCAACCCGCCACTCGTACTGCGCTGTTCAAACAACCAACGCGCTTCCAAAATCAAAATATAGAATTCGCGTCCGGAATGACAGATTGATTTTTTTTAAACATGTGGCTATGGTTCTTGTTGGGTTTCGCCGCGGTGTGGTCGGCGGACGGCGCAGGCGCGGGCGCCGCGCGGCTCGCCTGCTACGTGGAAAGCGCGCGAAATTCTGACTTTACGGAGTGCACACACCTCGTTTACGCGGGAACGGCCAGAGGAGACAAACTCGACGCTCTTCTGAAGGACTACAGAAAACATAATCCCAAATTGAAAATTATTGTGCGCGTCACGAACGAGGATAAGGTAAGCTTTTTGAGATATTCCAGAGATATTGGTTATAATATACTGCACTTTTAACTGCTCTAAAATTGCGTTGAGAACGTTTATTAAGCGTTCCTAACATTTCTTCTTTCAAATAAAAAACAGAACAAAGACTGTGCTACGCAGCTTGGAAAAGCTGAAATTTCAGTTTAATTCCAAAATAAATATCAGATACTAAAGAAATTTATTTTTAATTTATAATATTCTCTAATCGAAACTAAAAAAAAAGTCCTCTTTTGGAAAACTAAGAGCATGGTTTCTTATATGAGAAATAAACAGAAATAATTAAGACCAATCAAACGAGCCCAAACGTTATGTGTTTACTACATCTTAACCAGGGTTTCGCTCTCTACCTATCGTCAGCTCGATTGTACCATATTCCTTATTGTAATATCACCTTATCTACATCATCATAATTAAGAATGGAAGTGCGTTATTAAGTTAAATGTTATAGCTAATCTACTTATTTATAAATCCTTAAATAGAGCGGCTAAAAATTATGCTTATGTTTATTATAATCAATTTCGACTAAGATCACCAACAGATTTCCCTAAGATACCAATAATAGATAATCACAACCGGATAATGGGTACTTGCTCTCAGAGCTATTAAGGTTAACAGCCATTTCAAATTATGTAATATTTACTTACACCTAATCTCTTTTAAAATGACAGGTCGGTGGTCCACAATTCTAAACTAACTGTCACTGTAAACCAGTCTTTACTACCTATTGTTAGCGTCCAAATTCGTGTATGGAGGTGTGAAGAAAGTTCGGAAAAACCCTGGACTAATGCACTCATTGTTTCCATTGATATGTTAATTATTTACAAGGTGCGATTGGCGTAACAGCTTGTTAAGAAACGTTTTTTTTTCAGTAAACAAGAGCATCTCTGTAATTGTTATAGTAGATACTCGCACCAATAAAATTTAAGGATGGAAAATTGAAGCAATGCGAGACGCATTTTGGCATCCTTATAGATAGTTAAACATCAGACCCGAATAATTTTCATGGAGACATATCTTATCAAGTTAAATTTTGTAGGTCTATCAGAGAAAATACAGATAGGTACTTAAAAAAGGAAGAAGTAATTTGTATATTTTTTTTTTTCTGTTTTAAAAAATCTTATTTCTTCTTTGGTATTTTTAAATTATTGTTGACGTTCCAGCGATATGACACTCGGATTAAAGCCTCCAAATTAAACAGATTTCAAACCTTAAGGTCCGGATCCTCGATCCTTATCCTTAATCGGATCCTTATTCGGACATTTTTCATTTATCATGTCTCGCTGACGAATATTTTTTTATTTCTTTACATTAAATTTGTGACACTGTTTATAATCTTACAAACGATCGTTGAAGTGGTTCTTAAATTTCTCACAACGAGTACTACTTTGCAACATGTTTCTTTAATTGTTTACTTATGCAAGTAAAATTCTTATGTGTCACTTGTACAAGTAACGTTTTCAAAATACTGATGAATCAACATAATGTTAAAGTCACTTTCTGACTGCAATTTTGACAGCTCCACCTGGTGTTCGAGGTCACATATTTGGTATGCGATTGTGACGTCATTCATATAATTAAGTTAATCTGATCATTTGACATATGATAAATTATTGATTCATAAATATGTGTCAACGCTTTTTCAGCACCATAAATCTCGTTTAAATTAAAAGCGGTTGGTATATTTAGATCTACAAACGTACTTATTTCAATTTCCTCTGTGGTATATACATAATATGAATATGAAAATCTCGGGTAACGCACAATTTACATAGGTCGATCTTTACAGCTCATCTTTACATCTCTACAGCTTATAAAAAAACAGTTGTGACATTCCTTCAACCTTTACCAAATTATATCTCCGATGTTTGTTCTTTCCTCTGAAACCTGTCAGAAACAATTCATGGAAATCAGAGTCAGCTTATTGTCTATATAAAAATGAATCCCTATTTCCCTTGGTCACGGCATCACGCGTGAACGGGTGGACCGATTTCGATAATTCTTTTTTTATTATATTCCTTGAAGTACGAGGATGGTTCTCATGGAGAGAAAACGTAAATATGTACCACGGGCGAAGCCGGGGCGGACCGCTAGTATAAAAATACATTCTCAGAGATTATTGTCTCAGCACTTCGGCAATTCTTGCCTTTTCTCTTTTCTTGCGTGCTCGTAAATATCAATGAAGAAAACATATTAATCGGTAAAAACATAAACATATTGTGTTTTAAGATAATTTTCATGTTTTTCAGTAGGAAAAGTGAACTATAAGTAGAACGAGGCAAAACATAAGATTGCCAAAACAAGCCAATCGATTCATTAACCATTTATGGAATGTAACTTTAATATTGTTTGGTTTTTGTTCATACTGGATATCCGTTTCGAAGGATTATATTGACATTTTTTTAATTGCAGTGATCTGATTTACCACTGTTGTAATTTTATTGATATCTCGAAAACGCAATGTTATTCTACAGCTTTAACTTGTCGGTATTTTTTTTGCGTAGTTTATAAGTGTCGTAAGTTTGGTATAGACCACTTAATACCTTGTACTTTTTGTTAATATGTAGTAGAGATTCAACTGCCCTTAACATAGTTGAACAAAAAATATCTACATATAGAAAAAATATTCATGGAAATTATTACAATATTCTTTTACATTGCGACTTTAATAACGAAGGACTTTACGATTATCTTATCTTAAGCTGACAGCATAAGTATTGCTTGGCTCCTTAATTTTGGGCTCTCTCCGTTTCGCAACTTGCATCTTCGGTACATCGGAGTTAAAGTAAAGGTTTACAGTTGTGGGTATTTCAGTCTAGAGCACTTTTTTAATTGGAACCTGGCACCTGGTATTATGTTATTATCTGTGCTGTCTCTCTTACATATTTTATGGGTTTGGTGTTTTGAATTCATGTTTTTTGAATTGACAAATACCTACTAACTCTCTCTCTCTCTATCTCTCCCTCTTCAGCATTTTTCCGTCCACTGTTGGACATAGACCTTTCCTAAGGCACGCCATAGAGCTCGGTCTTCAGCTTTACTACTAACTGGAACTAGTTAAATTAATATTGTGAGAAATATTATTGAAGTGAAACTTCTTTTTCGGGGTTGGAAAAAATTTAGTGTAACATTTTTTCGTTACGCGTGACATTTTTCCGTTATCTTTTTCTTATCCTTACCACGCGTGATTCGACGTATTTCTGTAAAGTTGCATATATAGTAAACTAGCGGTCCGCCCCGGCTTCGCCCGTGGTACATATTTCGTAATAAATACCAAATTTCAAGCAAATTGGTTCAGTAGTTTAGGCGTGATTGAGTAACAGACAGACAGACAGAGTTACTTTCGCATTTATAATATTAGTATGGATTATTTTTTTAAAAATAAGGTCATAAAGAAGTTCCCCTTCTTACGTGTGTACCTACACTAGTACACGCACACATTTTTTATTTGATAATTTTCTTATGCAACCTGCATTTTTAATGTCTTTATTGGTACTTCAATAAGCTTTAGTTACGTTATTACAGATCTTTTATCGTACTTCTTCAAATATTGTGTACGATTAGTATCAATGTTAAACTTTCCCATTTCGCTTTATGGTGTATTAACAATAGCTTTGGGAATGTTAAACTTACGCAATTATTATGTAGGCCATTTAATTATTTGTTTGTAACTATTCTTGTACTAATCTCGATGTAATTTATTTGATTAACAACCTACTCCCACATCTATTATCTTCTTATATATAAAAATGAATCGCAAAATGTGTTGGTAAGCGCATAACTCGAGAACGGCTGAACCGATTTCGATAATTCTTTTTTTATTATATTCCTTGAAGTACGAGGATGGTTTTTATGTAGAGAAAACGTAAATATGTACCACGGGCGAAGCCGGGGCGGACCGCTAGTATTTATATAAAATAGAAAGTTGAGTTAGTTAACTATATCACTTATAAACTCAAAATAATAATACTCTGTATTTTAATTTTAAAACAAACATTACAACTAAATAAGACGTTCTACCTGAGAGAAGTCGGGGTAAGCATCTAGTTCATCTTTAATTTTGATCTAAATCCAGTTTCCCGCTTTTTGATTAGTATAGCGATTGCTCCATCAAATAGTAAAACAAGTTTAACATTTAATATTAAAACATATTTTATATCAAGGTTCATATTTACCATATCACGTATCTGGGAGTGGAAATGACTTGTTTAAAATATACGATACATTTCGAAATATTTCAAGTTAAATAGTTTTCAACGTGAAGTAAGGATTACCTTGTCTTTTATAACACAAGTTATTTTGCGTTATGTACTTAATAATAAATTACACTTTTAATATCTAGGTTTTTTATGTAACTTTTAATTAAGGTACACCAATAACCCTAATTCAAAATCTTTATAGTTACAATTCAAAGTAGGTACTCCTAGGGAATCTTCTCATGGAGAAAATGACACGTATTAAACAATGTAGTAAATTAACCATAATTAAATATGTAACTTGATGAAGACCTTATATAAATTAGCATTGAATTACTCATAAGCACTCATACTTCTTTTAGTAAAATTCTGCTCTCACAGAGGAAGGAACGGTCCTTAGCAGAAATTAGCACATGCTAATTTCAATTCGTCCATAATCTTATCTCCTAAAGATTTAATAAGCAGATCAATTTTAAAGAATGACAGATAGAATCTTTGACAGCCCAATTCAACTGCTACAGATAATAAATAGGCGTGATCTTGACCCAGCTTCCAAATTGCCAAGGTTAGCTTGAGTAACGATGGCAAATTAATCTTATAGACAACTTGATACAGATATGACAGTTTTTTAATAGCTTACTTAAGGAATATTAGTGCAGCATTAAGAATTTAGACAAGGTAATAAACGCTAATGTGAATAAGACGCTTTTCTATTATATTTGCGAAAACGTGACAAGTAATATATTGCCATGCGGAGGCATATTACATACATAACATTAAAAGTAAAAAGTTTGCCTCCTGTTCTTCAATAGTATAATCATATTATCTATTTAATCAATAGCTTTTCTAAAAACGAATAAATTTCTCTCTTTTTTCATCTTTTCCTTAGGTAATCATATTTCAGCCACAGTACGTAGAATAAACTTCTGACAACGATAGCAACTACATACATAAATGAACACAAACACAAGTGGCGCTAGATGCCATTGATCCAGTTCAGTAATTAGCGCTATAAAAAGCAAGTAGTTACTGCGACGTGAGACGGGTTCCGGGTTACGGGTATACCTTACAATGCCGTCAGATGTATCAGGTTTGTCACTGGATTGCTGACTGTCTGTCGCTTAGAAATTAAACTCAAAACTTAAACTCAAATATTTGTTTATTAAATTAGACTTCTTCGAGAAGCTTTTGAAATGTCATTACATTTTTAACATTTACCACCGATTCGGAAAGCAAGGTCTATCTACGGAGATGAACCGGCAAGAAACTCCATAGTTGCTCTTTTAAATCATGTCAGTATACAATTTAATTTTACAAAATATGTAACTGTATATCATATTATCATTATATGCCAAAGAACTGGCCAAAGACTCTATAACTGATTTTAAACGCGATTTATCAAACGATACGTCAAGTCAAACACAAGAAAAAGTTGTTGCTTGTTGAAAGGGGCGTCTCAATTATTATTTACTAGCTTTCCACCCTGTCTTCGCACGCGTTTTCAAAGAAAAACCCGCATAGTTCCCGTTCCCGTGGGATTTCCGGGATAAAAACTATCCTATCTGCTAATCCAAGTTACCCTATGTGTGTTAAATTTAATTGTAATCGTTTCAGTAGTATTTGCGTAAATGAGTAACAAACATACACACTCACACATCCATCCTCACAAACTTTCGCATTTATAATATTAGTAGCATGTGGGAGTTTTTCCTTTTCAAAGATTTGTGGAGGAAGGAAGGTGGAATTCCTCCATCGAAAAAGGGAGGATCCTCGACCAGTCTACTCGACTGTTGATGTAATCAAAGTAATTGAGGTAAAATAAAATGCTGTAAAAAAGAAAGTTAAGGACAGTAATATCGCGTTTAAAACAGAAATTACGATATTTTAAAAAGCTAAAATATCATAATTTCTGTGCTCTGGAAATAAATATATTTTCGTATTTAATTCGAACTTTCATTTTTCTGTTCATATTATAAACTATAAATTACTGTATGATAAGATTATTTTACGAAGAACACTTGATAACTGCATTAATTTCCCAGGCTGTGAAGTCTACGTAACACATACTTTACATAGGTATTTACCTATAAATAAGTTCTTGTATATAATTACAAAATTATATAGAAGAATTATGCCCTAGTACATAAGTTAAAATGTTTTAAAGGGCACTAGTATAGGTGTGGCTGATATAAATATATAGAGCAGGCTCCAAGGAGATGTTCGTTTGCAAAAATAGCGG
>CAJQZN010038972.1:41843-54099 GCA_907164685.1 Colias eurytheme | reverse complement strand
TTATTGCGAAATATGTACCACGGGCGAAGCCGGGGCGGACCGCTAGTCCTACTAATATTATAAATGTGAAAGTTTGTATGGATGTTTGTTACACTTTCACGCAAAAACTACTGAACCGATTACAATGAATTTTAGCACACATATAGAGGGTAACTTGGATTAACACATAGGATAGGTTTTATCCCGGAAATCCCACGAGAACGGGAACTATGCGGGTTTATCTTTGAAAATGCGGGCGAAGCCGCGGGCGGAAAGCTAGTTCTTTATAAATTTATATACTTATACCTATTGAATATACCTAACGAAAATGTTGAGTGATGATTTTATAAAGATAAAGGAATTATTGTTATTAGTATCACTTACTACAGCCCCCCTAGTCAAGTGGCTTTCTGTTAGCGTAGCGTTCAATAGAATAGACTACGAATGTATATGAGATTGACGTAAGCTGTAGATAAACGTATCTATCTGTCAATCTCATACATTCGTAGTCTATTCTATTGAACGCTACGCTAACAGAAAGCCACTTGACTAGGGGGGCAGGTCCGCCCCAGCCTCGCTCGTGGTCTTGGTACATAAAACAATACTTTACTAGCTTCGCAAGTGGCTTCGATCATGGGAATTCCGGGTTCAAACATATCCTATATTCTTTCTCAGGTCTCAGTCCAGCTTTCGTTTAAATCGTTTCAATGGTTAAGGTGTAAAGAGTTAGACATACAGACAAAGTTACGCATTTAAAATATTAGTTACGATTACTACAAAATTGTTGTCTTTATGTATTTAAATATTATAGAGATATATTTTTATTATAATAAATCTTTTAACATATATAAATATTATGTATTTACTCTGGATTTTTGATGCACGAAATTCGATTTATTGACCTTGACCTCTTGTCAAAGCATCAGAATTACTAAAATGCTAAATAATTATGAGGAAAATTCATGAAACAGTATAAAGGGTACCGGGTCAGATAGTTATAATTTATTAATTTGTTCTCTTTACCTTTAATTCCAATTTAGTGTTAGTATGAAAGTCTATGTTATTGATAATGTTGTTTTTGATTTATCTATGAATTATATTGAACAACTAGCTGTTGCCCGCAGCGTCGCCTGCGTGGAAAAGAAAAATTTTTATGGTAATAATTTTCATCCCCTATTTTATCCCCTTGGGGGTAGAATTGATCAAAATCCTTTCTTAGGGGACGCCTACGTTATGACATCTACCTGCATGCCAAATTTCAGCCCGATACGTCCAGTGGTTTTGGGCTGTGCGTTGATAGATCACTATATCAGTCACCTTTGAGTTTTATATAGATGTAGAAATGTAACATAGGCTTTTAAAGAAACAGCTCTGTTAAATATATTTTTATGGCGGAAGACGCGGGTTCGAATCCCGCCTCGTGATCGAATTTTTGCTATTCTTTCAAAAATTATGTTTATAAACCATTTGATTGCTATAAAAATATGAAATACAGTTTTGTTAAATGTAAGATTGAAAATGAACATAAAATTGAAAATACGTAATTGATACGCTTTAGTGCACATAGTGGAGGATTACGTGATACTTTTCGGTCCGGATGCGTTCCTATTACGGTCATAGTATGATACGTGTTATCGGGTGGAGTCTTATTTCGCATGTCTTGACTTCGCCTGGCTTGAAAGGTAATACGTAAAGAAAAGAGTCAGAAGAAATAGTCTACTAAGAGCCTACTCAGTAAATACGGTAAAAAGTGGTCGATTAAAATAAAAATCAATAATGATTCGTAGATTAGGATCAAAGTTAAACTAGAAGGTATTAAAAATATTGCCCCGGGTGAGGATCGAACTCACGACCTTAAGATTATGAGACTTACGCGCTGCCTACTGCGCCACCGAGGCTTGAGATTTGGTGAATAAAAATAAAAACACATTGGCTTTCAATAATTATTTATTTTTATACTACACTTTTCATGACATAGTTTATGAAAATATAATTAAATATAACAACATTGCAGCTAAAATACGAATACGAATTCTGCTGTAAATAATATCATTAGATTGATATTGTGATTTTTCCAAGATATAATCGAGATAAGAGTTATCTAGAATACTAAATTAGTTCGGTGTGAAATCAAGAAAATGTATAGAATTTTAATAAAAGAGAAGAGAAAAAATTAGTTTGAAGACATTAATTATGTACTTATAATAACGTACTTAAATAAAGATTAAATCGCTAATGAAGAGTTTTATTTTTAAATTCATAAACATACTAAACACACTCTTTCTCCAAACATAAATAAATTGTAAACAAATTAAACTTAAATGCATTTAATCCCTCTTTAAAAATGCAATTTTTCAACTTATTTCAAAGGATCAACTTGCACCTGCGGCTAAGTGAAGATTACTTCAACTTGTTACATCTGACTGTTTCAATTCAGGTTTTAAGCTGTTTTTATTAAATTTTCACATTTTAAAAGGTTGAAGTTGTTAATCTTTATACAAACATTTTAAGCAGTAAATAATAAACACATTATTTTATACTAGCAGGTTTCCCCTGCAGAATAATGCGCAAAAGCAAGTATTTCTGTAGCTTAAAACGCATTATTCTGGTAAATAAGATACATAATTTTCGCTATACTTTCACGTATAGGTATTAATATTTGTAGGATATAGATGGTGTTCATGTAGGATAAATCACTAGCTACCTATATTTTTTACTAAAAATAAAAATAACACATATCACGCGGAATTTTCGTTCATGTCTCGTATCAATTAATTAATGAGAAAACATTTTCCTCCGTTACCATATTGCAAATTACAATGTTTGATGTGTAAAACGTAAAGCGCGTCACACACGGTGAAGATACTATAATATTTTATCTTAAGATACTGTAATATTTTATATAACAGTATCTTAAGGTATCCGGTATCAGCGTTCTGACCATCATTTTTCTTTTTGTCATTGCGTACTAAGACCCCTGTAGAACCGCCATCCTGTTACAAATGACCCGAAATTTTGTGGGTCATTTGTAACAGGATGGTATTAAGTATACTAATACATATATGTAAAATCATGTAAAATATCATATTAAATGTTTCACACAAATTACACGTGGTGGGTGAATTATGGCCTTAGGAGGTCTGTGTCCCAGCAGTGGGAACAAACATCGGCTAATGGTGACATTAAAATACAAAAATATGCTAACTCACGAATTGTACATTTACAATTAATTCGCTAAAACCCAAAGGCCGACTCTTTAATTATAATCAACATAATACGTGGGTAAATACAATTCATCGTTTTTAATAGGATTTAAATAGGTCGAATTGTAACAAAAATTTCAAATTATTTGCCCGTAGTACCAAGAATAGGGTATTAACTCAAACATAGGTATTTTGGTATACATGCTGGTATACATGCCTGGCAGAGATGGCTTAGAGCCATAAGGCCGCCATTTGTACATTTTGAATGGTTTTGTTGTACTTTTATTTTATAAGACTGTTTTACAATAAAGAATAAATAAATAAATAAATATTTTATTTGTTCAAATATACTTCTATCTTCTTGTATCTTCTTTTGAATCCTCATAACATAATCTTATCATTTATCTACCATTGCAGCATTGGTTAGGAACGCAGTAATTAGAATTAAAAGAGTAGGTAAGCTTGCTTGCTTCTTGCTACTTTTCTTGTTAAAATAAAACAAATATTGTTAAAATGTTGTCAAGCTGTTACTAAAAACCTATAAAAACACGTAGGTCACAAACACGTGCACGAAACAATGTTTTTTACATTCGCAAATCCATACTTTTACAACCGTTTCGCTTCAAAAAGACTGCTCTAGAGCGAAAAATGTTGAATACTTCTGGTTATATTTTATGAAGAATACACACGCTCGTAGATTCGTTTTAAAATTTCCATCCGTGTTCGTGTTTTTACAAGTGAAAATACAAAGTTTGCGATAGACGAAATGAAAAACAAACATGAAATATTTTTAAAATATGACGCCGTGTGTCATCGGTGCAATGGAAGGTCAAAGATTAATGTGGGAACGATAAAGGAAATTACTATCAATATTTTTGTTTATATTTTATTGTACGGAAGATGAAATGTGAAGAGTGTATTAATACTTACTATGTAGAGACGTCTGAAACATAAAATAATGATAATAATCCAAAAATCATTATAATTTAGGGTCATTATAAAATACCAAATTCCAAATTTTTTGAACTAAACATATTTATTTTCAAATATTTTTGGTAAGCAGAGAATATTTCAAAAACAGGATAAAAAACATGATGTATTTTTTATTTATTACCTACCTGTCATTACAAAAGAAACAAATCATGTTACTTTTTACTCCAAGGATAAATTTACATTCCACATAGCGTTATAATAGTTCAGATCTGCAAAAAAAAAACAACAAAGCTAAAACAATTGGAAGCTATCCAATGATACAATATTATACGTTTCTATTTGTACAAGCTATTTGTTTAGGCTGTCCCGGTGTTATGAGGTGCGTGCGAAAACACCATGCCTATGGATTTATTGCTTTTCCCTTTACTTGAGCTGTGATTATTTTATTGTTGTACTTTATTTTGTTAGTGTAATAGGTAATTGGTTAATAGGAAAGTAATAAACGATATTTTTACGAAATCAGGTTTCCATAATATAGCATTTAAGATTTTTGTAAATAGTGTTTAAGCTTAGAGGTCAAATAATTTTTCATTAATTGAAAGAAGAACAGACTGATAAATTTAAATTTTAAGCAATAAACTTTTAATATTCTACCTTTTACGTATTATTATTATACACAGCAGTATTGCTTAAAGCAAACATCGACTTCACAATCAGTTCCCTTCAAATACCAGGTACGCAATTGAATATAATTTCACATGAATTATATTACATATTTAAATACCAATATCTGTATCTTTTACACGAATAAAAACTGCAAGAGAAAAAATATCAGACTACAAAAATTATCGACTAAAAATTAAGTGTCAATTTAAACTACCTACAGATCAAAATTTAACACCTAAATTTTCAACCCTTAAAAAGCGCTATAGCAATTTTATTAATTGGACGCTCTAAAAATCTAGTGCTCTGAAAATTCTGTCCCATTTTCCGTTATAACGTGAAAATATTTAGAGGAAATGAGTCGGTTTGGTTACACAAGACTGAATGTAAAGCCACTCAAATGCGTTTTTTTATATTCACAAAGGATAAATTACAATGCTTTGTAACAGAGTAAATGACCTGAATTAAATTAGGCTCGTTAGGACTACAATTATTTGATGGTTTAAGTATGTATAACACACTAAAATACTAACGGCCTTAATCACAAAAAGTTAAACAATGGATAAATTTCTACCATTTTCTACCATAGCTGTGTCCTGCTCTTGCTCACATGAAACGTCAATCATAAAAACAAGACAGGTTATTGCAATCCTAATCCATTGCAAAGCAAATGGGCAACATTTTATTAGTAAGACCGTAATGTTATAAAGAAAAAAGATTGAAGTGAAACTTCTTTAGGCGCGTTGAGAGTAAAATTTCAATGTCGCGTCATGGCAATACTTCTTGAAGTAACACGACGATTTTGGTATCTTTTAATCTGCCACAGAAGTTTTATTTCTGACACGTGTGCTCTTTTTTACGTTAAATTTGTTCGTATTGGCTCAAAAACTTCTCAATCGATTTAAAAAAAATCTATAACCATTAAAAAGGTAACATCTTTATCAGCTACATTACTGAGCTATATTTTATTTGTTGTACCTTTCTTATTTCATCCATATTTAAGATCCTTTCTACAATAAATATCATTATGTCCTAATAAGGGTCTATTTATTACCAAACGGTTCGGACGTAAAACGAAAGAAATAAGTAAATAGGAGTTATTGTTCACTTAATAATATAACTAGATATTTCTTTAAATTCTTATCCTATATTTGTGGTGTGTTACCTAGCTCGTAAGTGCAAAAATGGTCATTTTTTATTTTTTGGTTATCTGTACTGATAAAAACTTCCTCCTTCGTTTAGTCTATGTCACAAGCCTAGTGATTTTAGAACTTATTTAATAAACAAAACTAACTCGATTTATAAAATACAATACTTAGGTATTTATTAATTTTACTAGATATTACTCAACCAAAATTATTCCCGGA
The DNA here is from genome assembly GCA_907164685.1 of Colias eurytheme. NCBI lineage: Eukaryota > Metazoa > Arthropoda > Insecta > Lepidoptera > Pieridae > Colias > Colias eurytheme. Next base: position 47,954 of record CAJQZN010038972.1, on the reverse strand, counting down.
AAATAGAAGTACCACCACAATATAGGTAGGTATATACTTTCAAGAATTCTTTCACATGAACAGTTTTGTAGAGAAAACTAATCTCAATTGTTGAACTATCATAAAGAAATGTCCTCGACACGCACTTAAGAATTTACGAACTACGCAACTATGGTCGGCTGTAAAAGTTTTTCTGGGTAGCCATATTGTTAAGGCCTTTCACACATGCATTTTAGATGCGTATTTAGAATTTTAAATATTACTCATATGGTATAAGTATGAATAACATATTACATGGTGATGTTTAAGTGTTAAGTAGATTTGAATCATTATCAGAAGAAAATATTCAGAAGTAAAAAAAAATCAAGTTGGCTGACAATTATTTTTTCATAGCAGGTTAACTGTAATGCACATTAAAATACAGAGGTAAATTAAAGCAGGCATAACAACTGTTATGCTTAGGAAGTTTTATGCGTACTATAGAGTCAGCTTATTTTAATTATTAATTGATATTATTCACAATTAACTTATATTATTCACTTCATAGCTAAATATACCTATACTTATATATTTTTTTGTACAGCTGTTATAATACCTATGTACAAAAAACTTTAAAATAGAGAATAATCATACATTTTATTGATTGCGTCAAAAAAGCGTGTGAAACCACCTTAACAAATAATTTATATATTGTACACAATTCCGATCTCTATAAATTGAATATTTGGAGCGTATTAAATAACATTCTTTTAAATAATATTTATAAAAATAACTGATATTTTATCGAAAATTTGATACCTATATTTAAATCTTAGTTAAATATGATAATATATTCTCTTTTAATTAAAGCTTTTCAGTATTATTTGAAATTGAAAAAAAAATTGATAAAAGTAGGTAGGTACATACTGAAATACGAGTTAAGATTTAAAATCTTAGTCCAAGGTCTTTTCGCTTAACTTTACTTTTAGGGCTTTCATAAATTCAAAATGGATCCAAGGTTTATAAATATTTGAGAAGGTATACCTACTTAAAAGTTAGATAAATACAAGAAGTCTTCATGTAACAACTTGGTAAGGCGTTATAATATGTAGTTGTTAAAACTGAAACAATTTAATCTTTTGATTTAACGAAAATATCATTAAAGTACCTAATACAAAGATGAGAGAACATAAAACGAGCATGTGTGCCTAGCACACGTGTTCGAAGTGAAATTTCTTTGGCAAGATTCACGATCAGAAATTAAAATTCTTTGGCAAAATTATTGAAAGATTGATAACCATCGCCGCTCCATGCTCCATGGTATTGCCATGACGCGACCTTGAAATTTTAAAATCGAAATCGAAAAACTTCGACCATTCTGGTAAAACGTTTAAAAACGTACATTTAATACGCAACCAAGAACATTTAAAATAACAAGGGTACTTACCTACATAATAATCAAATTTCGTACCGTTTCACAAAATTAAAGGCGTCCCAAATCAAATAAACAGCAGAATGATGCAAATCTTGTGAAAGTCGCGTAATTTAGCCGTAAATATTCGTACGAAATTAGTTCACAAAGTTTTATCAGATTCTAAGTCGCCGCACGAAAAAACAAACAATAAATGTTGAATAATGAAGGTGCTTTTAATATTTACTGTATAAAAACAAGAATGCTATTAACCTGCCAAAGAGGAAAGTAACTCGCTCCCCTTTTGGGGTGTGAGCTTGGTGCATTTTTTGTTTGTTCGTGTTATTTTTCGCAGCCTGTTAGAAGAGAATTATTAACACCCCTGTTTAATAATTATGTTCTAACAGGCTGCGACCTTTTGTATTCTTCTTGAAGTTTATGCGAAGTCGATGTATAACAAGCCCCTTACCCCGTCTTCGACTGCGGTGATCCGCGATACACAAAATAGTCTATGTTACCCGGTAAAGACATACTTACGTGTATAATGGTAAAATATTATTATCATGTAGGTATTATTTTGTGTTTAGGTATTCCCTACATACAATATCTTTCCTTTTTGTGATAAACTGAAATTATATTGATTTGTCTGCATTATACAAAAGCTTCTGTAAATAAATAAAATGTTAACTTCAATAATAACTAAATATGTATAATATTTTTTTAATGTAATAAAAATTTAATGTTACATAACATGTACTCAAACGCGCTAATCTCGGGAACTACTGGTCCGATTTGAAAAATTCTTTCGGTGTTAGATAGCTCATTTATCGAGGAAGGCTATAGGTTATAGACCATCACGCTACGACCAACAGGAGTGGAGCCACGGGGGTGAAACCGCGCGGAGCAGCTAGTGTATAATATAAATTTAATGTTACATCAAACATTCTTCTTTCTGACTGTCTCCCACAGCATTCACAACTCTTCCGAAGTCTGCAGAACTTCTACAGCCTGGAAAAAAGATAGAAGCAATTATAAATATTAGATACTAGCAATAAATAATAACTAATGCTAGAAATAGTGCGAGCAATAGCGAAATAGCCTGTCTGACGTAATGAGAATATATTGCAGTGTAATAATGATGTTGTATTTCTTACATTGTAAGCCAATGGATCGTATGTGTTCAGAGAATGTTTTTGTAAATTGTAAAGAAAGGATAGGTCTTTGGATGGGCATGTAAATATAAAAAAAATGTGTATGTAGGTACTCCGTGGAACTAAAATGTTTAAAATTTCGAATCGATTCCCTTGACGAAGAAAAAGATGTTTGAAGAGTCATAAAAGCTACTAGAAAAATAAATCGTTATAGAGAGGAAATATATTATGTTTTTTGTTTGTTTGTTTATACGGAATAAAATCAAAAAAGAATTTCGAGTGACAAACTATGATATTAAATTTTTGTTTTTATTCCAGACGGCGCCGGGGCAAGCGACTAGTTAATAAAGAATTTATACGCTTAATAGAAAAAAATACATTCATTTCTCCAGACCCCATGTCAAACCAATTCTATACGATCAAGTCCAGCATTGTTTACATTGAAAGGCGATACCAAAGTGAACCAAACGTCCAAGCTATACATTGAAGCATCTACATCGAACCTTTCACGCTTCTTCCTAATCATACGAGCAATGTATATTTATCTAGTGAATAGTTCCAAAGAAATCAGTTATACCGTGATTGATCATTTCCTAACGGTGATCAAAGATAAGGGAAAACATAAAGGCAGATTAATGTGATTTGCAGTTGACTTGTGTTATCATTAACGTATAATATGAGCAAAGTCGATAAGATTTGAAAAAGAATGATCGCCTGTCTGGTTTAGTTAATCTTGGAAACGGAACATTTGACGCAATGGTAAACGTATTACAATCGTTTGAAGGGAAGACGAAAATAAGAGGGATTCCAGAATTTCTTAGAAATATTTTAAATATCTATAGGTACAACGTCAGAGCGTAGTAACGTGTACCCTATATTATATTAATGTTTATAATAATGAAGAAATGTTTACAATATTTTAAAATATTCTGCTGTCCTGGCAAAGGTTTTAATGGTATAAAAAATGATATGGCTGATTCTCAGATTTACCCAGTAGGTATACAAAATTTCATGAGAATCGGTCAAGCCGTTTCGGAGTTTAAAATATATAAACACGGCAACACGAGACATATGTATATACAAGACTTACCTACTAGTTATTTATTAGTAAATAAGCATAAGCTATTTCTAATTTATTTATTTATTTAACACTTTTATTAGACATAATATTATGTTTATAAAATTTAAAAGTAAATACTAAATCTCATAGTTAGTGTGGAAAGCGTCGATCGCCTATAGCACAGCTGGTCTAGTACCTAGTTTAGTCGATTGTCGTGTCTCATGTATGTAAACTTTTTATAATGTGGGTCCAAATAATTTTTTTTTCATTTTCATTTCACATTGAATCATGAATTTATCAATTTATTTGGTTATCCTTTAGTTTTAACATCAAACTAATTTATACGCGTAAACATCGCTTGAATAAGCGTATTCACTCAAAGGTTATAACAGGCTCAATCGACTCTATAATCCAGTGAGATAAGATTCTTGGATTAATACGAATTTAATCTATTTGCGAATTGTTCATGTGTTAACTTCTGCATGGTAGGAAAAATTATTATAACTGACTATGATTACTTATAGACAATGTGTATGTAGGTTTGATATGCAGAATGATTTTCATGGCATATGTAATCTATAATGGTGTAATCTATAACTTCGTAATATATTATATTATGTTTATTTAGTATTTATGCTCTAATTCTTTTTATAGTTAAGGTTTTAAAGAAATACACAATTTACTAGTTCCTCTTTTATTTCGATTTTTATTACAAAGTTATGCCCGTTTTCGATACATCAATGTCAGGTGTATTTATTTTATAAATAAACATATAACTAATTATTTACTGTAAGCTTTATTTCAATAAACACAAAGCATCAACATTAAATCAAAACCCAATCACGCCGACACAATCATTGCCTTTCTCTGTATAAAATGAAAATATTCCATTTCATTCCAATAAAGATTTTGAAGTTTGCACATAAATCAAAACTCGATAATTGCGAGAACAAACTCAAAACAACTCTTAGAAAGTACATTTGCGCAATCAGAAATTATTTTAGCAAGCTCTAATTCCCTCTCAAAAAGCTGATTTGCAACAATAATATAAATCACGCTCGAATCGTGGGAATACACTAGCGGACATAGAATTTGTACATTTTATTTTTGGAAGAAAAATTTTGTTTCTGGTAAAGGTTTGCACATGCAAAATCTAGTCTAGAAAAGATTTTTGCTTTTAAAATTATGTTTTGTAAAAATAAAATAAAATTATTGTACTTAACTAATTCCTTGTCGTTAACTTGTGGTTTAAAATCTCTTTTTTACGTAGGCATTGTTTACTCAATTTGCTGTTTATTTTTTCTTTTTATTATACAATGTTTAACGTACTTGTGCTTGGTCTAAGCCGTATTAAATTTTAGATAATGGGAAAAATTTAGGTAAATGAAAAAGAATCCTTCGGCCAAACAAGAATATGAGTGGCATAACAATTGATAAGACGTTATTGGCTCGCAGTGTACAAAACCAAAGCAGGTAAAGTTTGCAAGCGACACAAGCGCTGTGAGCTGAAAGCCTTATAATTTCGTAACGAAATTTAAAATTGAATAAAAAACGATATTGTCGCCATTCGTGGATTAAAATGAACTTATTAGGTACATTACTTTAAAATTTAACTAGAATTACTGTTATTGATTGATGATTAAGTAGCAATTTGTGATAATGATATATTAAATTATTTAGATTGTAGGTATGTATCGAAAGCTCCATTAATTGAAATTATATCAATTAATAGGTATTATAAGAAATTACACGCGAGGCCAGGTTAAATATTAGTTTGAATGTAATAAGAAAGTACTGCGATTCTACACAGCTACCTAATTATTGATGTAGGTAGTTGATAACAAATCGCAGCAAGTCAACGATTATAGTAAAGTGAAGGTAGTTAGATTCGTATGAATGCGCCACGAATCAAAGGAAAGCGGCATTTCATAGTATTCGACAGCTAAGCATGTTCGGACAGGAAGACAACTATATTGACAACTATTCAGCCACAAAAATATTTAAATCAAAAGTAACGACAATTAACAATATAATACTAATTCTAAAGATAGTTATAATGGTTATAATATTATGTAATCTTTAAATATTAGGTCATGTATCATGTAACGTATGTAATCAAAATTTAATGCCTCTATGGTTCTTGTATCATAAATCTTTATTGTCTCTATTCAATTGGTATTTGGCTTAAAATATATAAATTGATTGTCACTTAGTTGTTTCATTTATCCCCGAAACTATACAAAGTACTAGGTACGCTACAAAAATCATACTACACAATATACATTGGTCGCTATACACTTTAACGAACATTTGTAATTGCTTATAACCCCGTAATGTAATAAAAATGACGAAAAATTCACACTTATGTTCCACTTACGTGAAAAAATAAATTAATCTTTTCAGAATTTGTTCGTGGCGCACTTCTGGTTTTCTTTTGAGCATTGAAAATTATGAGAGACATTTTTTTTATTCAAAAGCTTCCTGTATTTAAACCTGAATAAATTTTGTAATATTTCATCTTTTCCTAATAT
>CAJQZN010038972.1:30377-41443 GCA_907164685.1 Colias eurytheme | reverse complement strand
TTGGTTCAGTAGTTTAGGCGTGATTGAGTAACAGACAGACAGACAGACAGAGTTACTTTCGCATTTATAATATTAGTATGGATAGTATATTTTTTATTAATGTATAATGTGAAATTGATATGAGTTTGTCCAAAATAAAAGTTTGTTACGTATACGCAATAGAACGTCCGAACAAATTTGGATTAAATTCTGAAGTAATACTTATAAAATTGACTTTTTAACTATCTGCTTTGTGCTAGGTATATGAAATTCTACAGAAACTCTTAGTCAAACGAAATAACTATTTTATCAAACAAAAATAGGAAATAGCGTTCAAAGGATTGTAATAAAGTTGAGAATAAAACATGTAAACTATAGCAGAGTCTTTTGAAGAAGGCTCTCACGGGAAATTATACTCAGCAGCACTTTTGTTGAGCCGTAAACAACGTACTGTTAATGCTTGCACTATTGTAAGCTTATAATGGTATTTATCTCTGGAATAATATTGCTTATTTTTTTATTCTTATTAAAAATCATACCTACCTAAGTAAATAAGCTATTGGCATAGTTGGAAAAATCGAAAGAATATAAAAAATACAGTTTTGGGATTCGATCTCGTGTCCTTTTAAGTATTTTGATAGGCTGTTTAGACCTAGTATTATAGTTAAAGTAGGTTTGAAATAAAGTTTGAAGTTAAAATAAAGTATATAGTAGTTCATTTTTGTAGTTCTTTTATACAAATCAGTATAAAAGAACTACAAAAATGCAATAAAAAGCTTCGAAGCAATATGTTTATAATCTTACTGGAAATAATTATGAATCCGAATCCAATAACTTTCTCTTAATATAAATCTATAAATAATATTTCATAACATTTTGGCGACTCAAAGATTTTTATTCCATTTGGTACACGGCCGCTGGGACCATAGTGTGTCAAGCGAAGCGTGCATCTTGCATTGAATTTTCCGTTTTTTCTTTTGTATTGTTCTATGAATATAAAAGGGTTAAAAATACGTGTAATAAAAGATTACTTCGAATGGTCTTATGAAAACAATGCTAACTAAACTTTAGCTAATTATGAAAACAAACATAAATAATTTTAATTATTATGTATAAAATTATAATTCACAAATTTTGTAGAATTTTTTTAATTACATGGCCTACGTATGTATGCCATGACTACGTATTTGATCATTATATAACTTGTAGGTATATAGAAAAATTGCAAGGAACTTTTAAAAAGTATTTTCAAAACCGTTAGGTACTAATTAAGTCGACCAATTGCATAATAAACACAATAATTGCTTTTCAATCCTAAACCTCAATGTAAGGTAGCTTAAAATTTCTGAAAACTAATAAAGCTATAAAACGGGGACTTTTTGAATAAACCTTTTCCCAAATACGGTAAAAATACCGAATAAACTTTTTACGTAGTCAATAAAATAGGTGACATAGCCTCAATATCAAAGTTTCCCCTCTTTCTTGTATACGCGCTTTCATGCCGTAAAATATGCAGTAATGTTAAAAACCCCTTCTATACATATTATACAGGCTGTCCCGGATTTCGTTTGATCAATGGAACTTATGGGTTTTTACGTAAAGATTACTTAAGAAGAGATACTTAACAACACGACATAAAAAATATTTAATATTTTCTTAAATACGCAGGTATTTACATCCAAAAATTAGCGCAACTCGCCGAAACTGCGCCGCAATTACGGTATAGCTATGAAAACATAATTTTAAATGGCCGCTGTACGTATACATGTATACATAGAGTTTTAAAAATTTATCAAACAGAAAAAAGATTCGGAGTAAAATATCCTATAAGTAAGTATTTACGTAAGTCAGAATTAAAAACTATATTCTGTGGATTATACACCACATCTGTAACATCCTGTATAGGTATGATGGTGTTCGTTATAAGTATGAAGTATTTGGCTCGACAAAGTATATCTTAAAGTATGCATTTTTGCATGACGTTGATGATGTTGAAAACTTTTAAGTATAAAAAATTATTTTCTTTCTGTGACAGGAGTCACCATATTACAGCTAAATAAAATAGCTTGTAAAAGCAGTGTGATATGCACCTTATGATTCTGTATGAGACTTCATTTATTGATGCAGCTCATTGCTCAAACCTGTTTTCTTTGTATTGTTGAAATTTATAATGCTTACTGTATTGTTTTTTTCAGTTACGTTTAGTAATAATAGAAAAATAATATTTACTTATGTGAAGAAAAGTAAAATTGCAATTAAATTTTTCAATTTCAGTCATGTTTTATTCGATCATCAGGATAAAATTGCGGATCAAAGTTATGGTCTAATAATATAAAATGTAACCCGAGATAATCAAGACGGGTAATAAAACTAAAACACCTGGCACACGTCTATATAAAGTTGGATTAGTTGATGTAATATTAATTGGGCCAAGCTTGAGCGTGTTCGTTCCCTTTGGAATCGTGTGGTCGAAGTTAGAAGTGCGCGAGATTTCGCTAAAATCACTAGAAACTATTTATTTGAAAAACTTGTAATTTTTTTATATGTTTTCCTTTATTATTCAGAGAACAAACTTTATTCATTTTTATTTGCAGTGTATAAAACAAGAGACATTCTAAAGATCTCAGCTGGTAACTTCTAAGTCACGTATTCTGAAAATTTCAAAACATGCATTTATTTTGTTAGATAGAGTTACCTTGTAAAAGGAAACTACTATGTTAGTATTCTTTAAAGGTATAGGTTTTTGCATTAAAAAATGTATGTATATAAATTATCGTCACGCTACTAAATTGCAGATGTAATTGGCAGTAGATGTGTTGTGAAAAATGGCCAGAAATATATTTTATTTATTTCCACAAAAGAATAAGTATTGTACATCCTCGAATAATATTCTTTTCATCATTGTATTTTCTTACAATATTCAAGCGAATATCACCTATATACCATTAAAATAAATGTTAAAATACCCCAATCACTCTCTCTTATAACTTGCACGTATTTACATTCTCGCATTTACTATTTAATGGACCCGCGACACTAACGACTGTTCGACCTGAATTTAGATAATAATCTAGAACCCAAGGAGGATTAGTTCTAATCTCATTTTATTTTTAATATAAACTCTTTAAACATTGCATATATTCATTTTACATTCGAAATGTTAATTACATATTCGAATGTAAAATGAAAATCCATACTAATATTATATATGCGAAAGTAATTTTTTATTAATTTTTATTTTTCTCTGTCTGTCTGTCTGTTACTCAATCACGCCTTAACTACTGAACCAATTTGCATGAAATTTGGTATAGAGATATTTTGGCGAGATTCAAATATACCGAATTCGTCGCCTTACTCCATAGCGTGACGGTATTGCCATCACGTGACCTTTAAATTTTACCCTCAACCCACCTAAAGATGTTTCACTTCAAAAAAATACACAATAATTATAATATGTTATATTGAAAATATTTATATTTTCACATGCCACAAAGTAGGTACCACTGAAGACATATTATATTCTTTCCCTCAAATTATATAAAAGACGCAATTACTATTTGAATATCTTTTATGATATATTTTCATTTACTTATAAATACCGATATAAATTTAATTAACTATAAACTCTCCAATGAATAAAAAATCATAAAACTAGCTGCTCTTTTAAAATGGATCCTTTATATATTTTCTCCTTTCAAGCGGTTTTGCTTGCAATCTCTTGGTAGTGAAGTTTTTAATTATTTGCCAGTAATTAACGGTATCGTCTGAGAGCACGAGTTACGGATTACCGCTAGTTTATAGAACTTAAGAAATAGTTAAACAATCAGGGAATAATTGTGTTGGATTGGAAGCACGTGCCGTTCAGTTCTACACCTAAATAGAATAAATATATAGGTAGTTTCTAGATATTTTTGTTGGAATGCATCACGTTGAAGTTTTTTTGTGTTTAAAATGAATAAAGGTTTGTGAAAAGTGATAACGTACATGTTAAAAATCTTAAAAATATAATATACCTAAAAAAAGAGCGTGTGTGTCGAGCATACGTGTCAGAAGTGAAACTTCTTTGGCAAGATTCAATGATACAAAAATCGTTGCCTTACTCCATGACGTGACGGAATTGCAATGATGCCCTTAAAATTTTAGTCTCAACGCGCCTAAAGAAGTTTCATATTAATAAATGTTTGTGATAAGTGTAAACGTACTTGTAAAAATTCATATTATATGTAATACATTTAACAAAATCGATAATAATCTTATCATAAATAAATAATATAATCTTATAAAGAATTCAATAAATTTGACTGAAATTCATGAGTGAAATATGAATAAAAATACTTTAATTTAAGGGTGCAAATATTAAAATACAAACAACACATTTCAAAGTAAATTTGGTCTTCATTATAAATTTTAATGAATCAAGACGGAAGGCTGCAACTGTTCAATAATATTATTTTTCTCTGATCTTTGACCTATATTTTCTCGTTTATTTTTATCCAATTAAAATATAAAGGTAAGTTACAATGGTTATTAATAGATAGTAAAATCATTTTCTCTAACTTATATATGATTAAAGACTTCAGATTTGAATTGTCCCATATCCATTTATATGTCGCAGGTATATTGTTGAAGCCGTCGATTTACAATTTTACTAGTGATATTATAATAAATGAAACTAACCTGTCTACCATAATTATTTATGTTTTAGTACATAGGAGAAGTAAAACCATTACTAAAGAAGATAATTAATTAATCTGTATTGGTCTAAAGCGCATCACACACGGTGAAGATACTATAACATTTTATGTTAAGATTCTCTAATATAAAATATTGCAGTATCTTAAGGTATCCGGTATCAGCGTTCTGACCATCATTTTTCTTTTTGTCATTGCGTACTAAGACCCCTGTAGAACCACCATCCTGTTACAAATGACCCGAAATTTTGTGTCAGTATCTCCCGGCCTATAGATGGCTTATCGCATTGAAGGTAAAATATATAATATTATCTTCGTCGTGTGTTATGGCTCATAGGATTTTTACGGCGAGCGATAGTCAGAAATATGCTCTAAGATAATAATATATATTTTACATTATCTTCACCGTGAGTGATGCGCTTAAGATGCGGCTGCTCTAATCTGAAGGCAAGTGTCATTGAACATCTTATATATAAAATTCTCGTGTCACAATGTTAGTCTGCATACTCCTCCGAAACGGGTGGACCGATTCTCATGAAATTTTCTGTGCATATCGGGTAAGTCTGAGAATCGGCCAACATCTATTTTTCATATGTACCACGGGCGAAGCCGGGGCGGACCGCTAGTATTTTTATACAGTTTTCGCGGTAACAAAGTATAATATTATATTTCTCGTATATTCCGCTGGATCGCGATTCTATGACACATTAGTACGACAATAAATAAATACAAGCTCTTATTAATTACAAGATACCTACATATTTTTACTAAGCCCGTTTGATGGAATTAACGTCTCTACGTGATTTAATGACATAAATCACTACTTTGGGTCAATGCGAAATCTACCCGTTAATATGTAAATACTAAATAGTGTAGTTAGATGTCAAAAAAGCTTATTTCAATAAATTAAAAGCTATTGTGCGGTTCGCGCCAAATTAAACCATAAAATAAGCCGACTGTGGCTAAGCTAAAACTGTTATCGCAAAAACTGCGCGAGTTTTATGTTTAGGTGCAACACTCACTTAGATATTAAATATATTAAGTAAATTTTACTGGTGAAAGGGTAACCTGTTTTATACTTTTCAAAATTACTTTTGAAAAGTAGGTATACGATACCTATTATACCTTGCTCAACTTATATTTAATAGCTTTCCGACCAAGGCTTCGTCCGCTTTTTCTAAAACCTTATAAATTATTTACTAAAACCTTCCTCTTGAATCAATCTATCTATTAAAAAAATCGCAGCAAAATCCGTTGCGTAGTTTCAAAGATATCAGCATACATAGGGACATAGAGACAAAAAAGCGACTTAGTTTTATACTATGTAGTACGAAAATACGATTCAAATAAGAAAACCTTTTTATTTAATCAGCGGGTTCGATACCTGACTAGGATTATTGATTTTTTAAAATCTTGTGTATTTGAAAAATGTAACCTATATATAATATACTACAGCTAGTATATTATGCCGCGCGGTTTCACCCGCATTACTCCGATCCTGTTGGTCTTAGCATGATGATATATAGCCTATATTACTCGTGGATAATGTAGCTTTCGAATGGTGAAAGAATTTTTAAAATCGGTCCAGTAGTTTATGAGCCTATTCATTACAATCAAACAAACAAAGTTTTCCTCTTTATAATATTAGTGTAGATAACCAAAACCTTTCCCATTACATTTCCGAAGTATTGTTTGTTTCAGATTGTACTATTATGTATTAGAATTTAGTCAAGCACGCTTTAGCACGTATAAAAGCGTCTAACGTATGTAAGATGCTATAAACTCAAACATTTATTTATTCAATTAGACTTCTTCTAGAAGCACTTTTGATACGTCATTATATATTTTTAACATTTACCACCGATTCGGAAAGTAGTATCTACGGAGAAGAACCGGCAAGAAACTCCATAGTGGCTCTTTTATAGAGCGGCAAACCTTACAGTGAAATTACGGTTGAAGCCAGGCACGACTTGGCTAATTGGAGCTAGCCAGTAGCCACTTCCATTCCGACGGTTTCGCATTTGACTACCAAATATCTCCATTATTGATCGAGGAATGCACGACACTTCAACTTTATGACCTTGTTCGATATTTTCATTTAGAGGAAAAAGTGCGTGGTGTATTACATGCAATCAATTAATTGAAATAGCACTTAAAATTGACATAATTGTCGATTATATAATACTAGCTTTCCAACCGCAGCTTCGCCCGCGCAGTCAAAGAAAAACCCGCATAGTTCCCGTTCCCGTGGGATTTCCAGGATAAAACTTATCTTATTTCCCGGGGTAAAAATTAGCCTATGTCCTTTCTCGGGTATCAAAATATCTGTATACCAAATTTCATGCAAATTGGTTCAGTAGTTAAGGCGTGATTGAGTAACAGACAGACAGACAGAGTTACTTTCGCATTTATAATATTAGTATGGATTGAATTCAAAAAAGGCTATGTTTGACCTTTGCGGTGGTTAATCAAATTACACTAAGTTTGATAATCTTGTTTCTTTAAAATTTGACGATAGTTATTAATTTAGTTGTTTTTTATAAATAATTTTCAACGCAAACAAAAATATATATTTAAGTATAATAACGTTCAAATCTATAAAATAATTTCATATTAATTTCACAAAACACGGATTAAAATTATAATCATTACATAGTACCTATAACATAAAAATTACAATACTTGGAATAAGGTGAGTTACTTGAAAAATAAATATAATACCAGGCTACGTAAAAATTCATTTATTTTACCGTGCACAAAGTATTTTTCATTCTCAGATTATTTCATTTCAATGTTTACGCTGTTTCGCTGTAGCATGTGTTTCATAAAAATCCAATCTTGGTGAAATGAACGTGGTAACAATTATAATAATGGTATATAATGTACACTGTACAGAATATATACGAGTTTATACCTGTGACTTCGCTCTTCTATACTAATATTATAAAGCTTAAGAGTTCATTTGTTTGAACGCGCTAATCTCAGGAACTACTGGTCCGATTTGAAAAATTCTTTCGGTGTTAGCTCATTCAGGAGGAAAGCTATAGGCTATATTATAATTATCATCACGCTAAGACCAACAGGAGCGGAGCCACGCGAGTGAAACCGCGGAGCGCAGCTAGTATAACATATAGGTTTGTGTGATTAAATTGACTTTGGTGTGTGTGTACTATAATACTGCGTTAATATTTTCTTTCTTCAAATAATCGCGCAATAGCCTTTCCATAACATAAAAATATTATCATCACCATCGGTTTCATCTTCCTTACTTTAATTTTCATAAGAAGATGCGAGAAAATCTGAAACTTCATCAGAATTTAGACCATGAATCAAATGCAAAAACAATATGGCATAGATTCTTCATAAATAATTTTCATACAATTAGTTAAAATTAAAATGATACACCTTTTTCGAGTTACTAAAAATACACTTAATTGTTCTCTTAAATAACAAAGCTATTACATTTAAATCAATCGTTATTTCAACAGCATACTTCAAACAATAACATAGTGAAGTCCCATGTCCCCTAGTGGGGTAAGGGGCAGATGCATTATACATCTGTTTCACTGATCGATTTTCTTTAGGGACAAGTAGGTGATCAGCCTTCTGTGTCCTGCCAGACCGAGACATTTTTTTTCTTCGTCTCCACCGGGAATCGATGACCGGGATTCTCAATCGGGATCGACCCAGGATCCCTCGATGTTACGCTCACGCGTCAACCACTGTACCGAGGAGGCGGTCAAAAATTGTATTATTAAATTGTATTATTTTTACTAACATAATTTTTAAGTTATTAATTGTTACTAACAAAATGAGTTTGGTTGCTTGAATAAATGAACAAATTATATTATTATTATTATAACCTACAATATATACAATAGGTACTCTATATTAAAACTTTTCTTAAAGGTACAATTATTATAGGGCTTCTAAGTGAGTTAACTTAGCTAAAGGGATAAGAATAATCCTTTTATATTCAAATAGAGTTACTGTCCATTGTAATGCGATTAAGATGACAATAAACGACGCCACTTGACTTTATCTCTTTTACCCAATTTCGCAAGAAAATGGGTCATGTGTTAAGAAGGATCATACACCCAGTTAATTTTAAGTTTCATGTTTCAGTCGTATTTTTTAAACATTTGAAATAATCATTTCTTGTATTTTATGTACCAACTAAGCTGAATACATAATATTACCTATAGGTAGATATATCTACAAATCTTACTTTTAAAACAAATACAAAGTTATTTTATAATTCAGAAATAAAAAATAGGTATTATCTACTTTAAAACATGCAAGGATTTGACGAGAATTGATTATAAACGCCTATAATATTATATTAACTACAATCATCGTAAATATTTATTAACCTCTAAAAACATGGCGCCGATTTTGATAGCTGTCAAATGTGACATTGACAGCTGTCATCGGGTATAATTGCGTTTCAATAATATTAATTCAATTAGATTACTGAAATGTTATGATTGCATAGTGATGAACATAAATCCTATGGAGTCGATTGTTACTTTATTTCTTCGTAAATAAATTATATGATAAAATATAGGCTAATACTTGCATTATCTTTAAAATTGTGTGTTTCTTCGAATCATTTTAGTTTAGAGTTTTGTTAGAGGTTTAGAGTTTAGACTATAGTTTTAATTTTGTCGGGTATACGTATAATTGAATGAAGGTATAATATCTTTATTTTCACCTACACAGTCACCAGCCTCGGTGGCGCAGTAGGCAGCGCGTAAGTCTCATAATCTTAAGGTCGTGAGTTCGATCCTCACCCGGGGCAATATTTTTAATTTATACTCAAAATATTTTAACTATTATAATTATTAATCGTTATAATTTTTGCCTTCTATTATGCGATTAGTTCATAACGTTCTTCATACTTACATTAAAGTTTAGTCAAACTGGCTTAAATAAGCTGAAATAATCAATATACCTATAAAAAGCCTATAAATTAATATAAAATACGAAACGAAACAAAAGAAAGAATATAATTCGTATAGAAATCACCCTTATCACGTCAATCCAACATGCCACAATGAAAGACAGCAGGTTCAAACCCACGGAAATATCGCAGTATTTTTAAAAGAAAGGCTTAGGTAGAGGTCATTTAGCTAGCTTTTATATGTAGTTTTGTAGTTAGAATAAAGCAAAACAAATGGATCTTAATAAAGAATCGAATTGATGTGGTTATATCTTTATTTGTAGCCTTATTATAACAACATACTGAAAATTATATTAAACTAGAAAAACTTATCCCATAACTTATAAATTTGCATAGAGCTGAAAATTGTCAGAGACGTTAAATACATGATTATAAATAAAATATCAAAAAGTCCCTTCGATCCTTCTACTGCAAATTTTTAATCGCGGGCAAAATTTTGTTTCTTTGTGATTAACTCTCTACATACATAATACGCAAATTCAAAAAGTCTTGTGTTATACTCATTTGGAGTGTTGATTACGTTATTCCTACGTTAATTTCCATTTCAAAATTATTTTGTATTTACTATTTACCATAAAAGTTGCAAAAATTTTGCCCCGGGTGAGGATCGAACTCACGACCTTAAGATTATGAGACTTACGCGCTGCCTACTGCGCCACCGAGGCTGGTATGTGGGTAGTTAAAATAATGATGTAGGTACCATCGAAGAAAATCGTAAAAAATAATAATTGTGATTTGTGAATCTCTGTCGTATTGAAATAAGTATCAATTTTTATTTATACCACAACATCTATTTATAGCAATGTGATAATGAATGTTTATGAATGTTCCAATATTTCACTAACATTATCAGCTGCATTGATTTCGATAAAAATTTTCACACAGAGCAGTGATGCATAATGCATACGATTGAAACGGTTTATTGAGGCGTGTTCAGTTTTTGGCATCTGTCTGTATTGTGTAGTCTGTGGATTAGTTCAACTGATTATCGAAGATTATCGGTTTATTATTTTGCTTGCTTTGAACTTGTTGTGGTTTATTGAATATTTGAGTATTCTGACTAGCACAGGTTATTTTTAAGCTATTGCATAGCTTTTATCTCAGACTTTGAGCGCGGCGACCGAATGTAAAAATTCCGTAACGAAAAAACCTAACGCCCCCACTCCAACCGGCACAGTATGTATATTTTGCAGTAGTCTAAATGTGATTAACAAACTTTCATACTGATTGATATTAACTTTGATTTATTTTTATATCAAACTGACATCAATATAAATAAATTAAAAAAACTCAGAGACGTATTTATATAGCGCCCGCCAAACTTCTTGGCCTCAAACTAAGCTTGCGCATATAAAAATGTACTAAAACTTGATGCGCAAACTTCCCCCACCACGTTACTTTGAGGCCAAGAAGTTTGGCGGGCGTTATATACT
>CAJQZN010038972.1:0-29977 GCA_907164685.1 Colias eurytheme | reverse complement strand
CATAGGCTACCTTTTATTGCGAAATATGTACCACGGGCGAAGCCGGGCGGACAACTAGTTAACTATAAATAAGTAAGGTAAGTAAGACCTTTCCAAAGGTTAAAAGGTTTTAAAGTCCTTGCATTTAAATATTACTCCAAATAACTCAAGATAACAAAATCATCAATTATTAAACGTTTTCTTTTATGAAAAACAATATTACTTACATGTGTGCTCTACCAATAGAGAGTTAGGTATATCACTACATAGTATACTATGTTTTATAAAACAAAGTCACTTTCTCTGTCCCTATGTCCCTTTGTATGCTTAAATCTTTAAAAATACGCAACTGATTTTGATTCGTTTTTTTAATAGATAGAGTGATTCAAGAGGAAGGTTTGAGTATATAATTTATTAGGTTTTAGACAAAGCGGGCGAAGCCGCGGGCGGTAAGCTAGTAATATTCTAAAGTAATCGCTTTGTAAAGTTTAAACCTTTTTTATATGACAAAAAGTACAACAATCTATACTTGAAATATCAATTTATATTCTCCGTAAGTACACATGTGGCAACATCATATATTCCATAAAAAAGTACGTAAGAGATTGGATTTTCATATTAAAAATATGTAACACGCGGCGTCGCTCATTTGTTTTATATTGACAACACCCGTTTTTCATGCAATTTAAAAGATGGGCTTTATGAATTCTTGTATATCATGTTACTTTTAATGTCGATACACCTATACACGTAAAAAAATATGTCCGTATACTGAATATAATATTAATAACAAAAAATAAAGTAGTGGGGGGGAGTAAGACAACACAAAATTACAAATGTCTTTGAACAAAACATTTTATTCAAGATACAGTGAACCAATGTAAAAATAATTTTTAAGTTGTCTTAAAATAAGCTACGTGATATATTATATAAGAATTTACAGCTTGTTCAAACCCTCAAATCCAAATGAAACAATATAAAGACAAACAATAACAATAGATATTGATTTTACATCGCTCGGGAATCGAAGCTATGACCGGTCGTTCATCAGTGCGGCTTACACGCTTAGCCGGCTTTACACTGAAAAATGACTGAAGTATCTCAACTTTTCTTAACCTCTATTGATGTGAGAAAAATGGATGTGGTAAAATATCCAAAATAAATGAATTATACCTTCGATCGTTTTAAGTTATGAAGTAGGAAGATTTAAAAAAATTCTTATATTATGAATATTTTACCGCATCAATTTTAAATCTTGTGGAAATTATATAATAATTAGTACTCTAAACTCCTTTAGCCTTTACGTAATGGTCCGCTGAATGATACAGAAGGTACATAATACACACACACACACACACACACACACACACACACACACAAATGACTATAAAAAAAACTATCTATTACGTTAGACAGAAAGTGATGTGATGATGTGAAGTTTGTTTTATCAAAATACAACGTATACCTAAATCAGTAGTTACTTGTAGCCTTGCCTGCATGAATAAAGGAAAATTCTATTAGAATGAACTCAGTGTAAGACTCAACAATATACATCCTCCAGACATCATACAAAAAATTGCTTCATTGAAAGAAATTATATGAAAGAAATAAGTATAAGGATAGTAAAGGTAACGCGAATGCTTATGGTTCATCACTTTCCCTCAGGTAACCCGCCAGCTCGAGTGCCTGCTTAAGCGATAAAAAAAAATTAAAAACGCCCAAAAGCTTTAAAAAGCGCCTCCAATATTCGTATATACCGTCATTCCCCGTGGTCACGTTACAGCGTTGCCATGTCGTATTGCACCATTTATTGCACATGTATTGCTATCAATTTCACTTCACGAGTACTTGTTGCTTGGCACAGCTTTAACGAAGCTTTATGGCGATTATTGGTTATAGTATATAGGATTTTCTGTAATGGTACGGTCAGTGCAGATATCTCTACTGAGACATTCACCGACATTCATTTAAAACTGTCCTTGAAATTCACCCGCGGCTTCCCCCACGTTTTCAAAGAAAACTCGCATAGTCCCCGTTCCTGTGGAATGAACGAGATAAAAATACCTATGTCTCATTCTGGGTCTAGCTACCTACATACCAAATGTCGTTATAATCGTTTCAGTAGTATTTGCGTGAAAGAGAAATAAACATCCATCCATCCTCACATACTTTTGCATTTATAACATTAGAAGCATTAACACAAAGGACATCCCAGAAATCCCACAGGAACGGGAACTATGGATAGATATATATATGGAAGGATTTTCTTTGAAAAACTTGGACAAAGCCGCTTACGGAAATCTACTCGTTAGTATGTATATGTATAAGTAACTAGCTGCTCCGCGCGGTTTCACCCCCGTGGCTCCACTCCTGTTGCCCGTAGCGTGATGAAATATAGCCTATAACCTTCCTCGACTATCTAACACCGAAAGAATTTTTCAAATCGGACCAGTAGTTCCCGAGATTAGTGCGTTCAAACAAACAAACAAACTCTTCAGCTTTATAATATTAGTATAGATTAGTATAGATGATTATATTAAAGTAATAATAAGTACCAAAAAATTCATGAATACACTTCAAAACATGGTTTCATAATACAAAACTTTTACCGACTTTTCACCCGTAAGCTTCGTGCATACGAGTTGAAAACTGTATAAAAGCAACTGCAACTTTAAACTCCCGAGATTAAAGGAGCGAAATAAAGAGTTTCCAATTTTTAAGCTGTTATTTTGTGTTTTTACATTTTTCGCTAATGTACTGTTGTGATGTTGATTTTGTTTAGCTGTACATTTCAACTTCATCACGAAAAGTTTAAGAATGAAATATTTTGAATGGAAAATTAGTAATTTAATGTTTAAAATGAATGGAGAACTAATTGATAAATGATTTTATAGATTTTTGTCGGTTTTTTAGTATCTATAGGTATAACGTATCTACAACTAAATGTAGCGCCACCTTTCAAGAATAATACAGCTTTCTGCTGAAGGCATTTTCATAATCAACTAGTGGTCCGCCCCGGCTTCTCCCGTGGTACATATTTACGTTTTCTCTACATAAAAACCACCCTCGTACTTCAAGGAATATAATTAAAAAAGAATTATCGAAATCGGTTCAGCCGTTCTCAAGTTATGCGCTTACCAACACATTTTGCGATTCATTTTTATATATAAGATAAGAAGATTAGACAGTTTATTTATATTATATAATTTTTTTACCACACATTAATTACAAGCATAAGCAGAATATGTATTATGATTAAAATAGCGGCTTTATTGTTTATTTAAATATTTATATATCCTTCATTGCACACGTATAAAGTTTTATAAAAATATGCAATCGGCAGCTTTATTGATTAAAAGCAATTTCTTTCAAGCAACCAATGCCAAGCAGAAAGTTATACAGTTGCAAATTTGGGATGATTATTATTTTGGAAGATATTCATCATCATCTTCATCATCAGCCCATATACGTTCCTACTGCTGAGTGCTGGGACACGGGCCTCCTACGAGGTCATAATCCACCACGCTGGCCAATTATTCGACAAGTCCGTTTCCTCACGATGTTTTCCTTCACCGTTCGAGCAGTGGTGATGTTACAACATGCGCAGATAAATTGAAAAATCATTTTATTTCCTGCGCGCTTGCCTGGTCTCGAACCCCGGACTTATCGATTTGAAGTCCGAGATCTCACCACTGAGCCACCACTGCTCTTATATTTTATTTGGAAAATTTTTCATTGCAACTACTTGTTACATTACTAACTCCGATAAAAACCCACTATAAATGACTCCTTGATTAATTAAAACTACCGTCTAACACAGGCCAGTATGATAACAGCCACATAAGCTTTGCAACAATGGCAGCTAGTTTCCATTCATCGCCAATCGGTCATACCACACGCTTCTTCATTGATATTGAGAATAATCAGCTTTAGAAATAGTCATTTACATGCCTTTGTAGAAGATCCTAGTTTTATGTTATGAATGCTTCGTTCAAGTTTAGTAAGATAAAATGTAAATCATATTTAGAAAAGCTCTACACACTCCTTATGTTGTTAACTGTCGAAATTCTCATCAAAATTCAAACTCAAACACAAACATTTATCTATTCAATAAGACTTCTTTTAGAAGCACTTTCGAATCGTCATTACATAATATTTTTAATATAAATTACCACCGATTCGGAAAACAGTATCAGATATTCCAAAGATTTCCTATACATTATACAAGGCCACCTCCTTGGTACAGTGACTGGCGCGTGAGCGTGGAACCAAGGGGTCCTGGGTTCGATTCCCGGTGGAGACGAAGAAAAAAAAATGTCTCGGACACAGAAGGCTGATCAAATACTTGTCCCTCAAGAAAATCGATCAGTGAAACAGATGTATGCATAATGCATCTGTCCCTTACCCCACTAGGGGACATGGGACTTCACTTTTATACAAGTCTGCTATCTACAAACACATCAAAAAGAAGCGCTTTCTTTTAAGAAATTTTCCTTTTGATTATTTTTAATATGTAATAGTGAAAAAACACTTTAAAGGTGTATCAAATGCACTAATTCTCGCAAATCCATTTTCAACTCTAGTCAAGTAAGTTTGGACCAGTTTTGTATTCCTGTGAAAGTTAAAGTTAATAGTTTAGTGTTGAAGGGTGCTTGATTTAAAGTAATGTAATAAGAATATGTAGTGTTGCTTTTTTCATAGAGCATTACGTTAATAACTAAATTTGATCAACTTTAAACTAGGTAAAAACAGAGTTAAGAATGACGTCATGATAGTAATTTATAACATAACGCTAAATAGTTTATATGCAAGCTTGTTCATAAAGAATTAGATCAAATATTACGTAGCAAATAGATATTCTTAACATAACGCTCAATAGTTTAGGTATATGCAAGTTTAACATTAAGAATTAAACCAAATGTTACGCAACATACAATACAAACAATGATAATAGAATTCATGAAAAATTTTCCGCCAATATAACCTAAGTACTTAATATCTCCCTTATTTGCAATAATATTATGTTAACATTGTCGTTTGCCTTTATCGTCATTTCGCGCGTAATTCCCATATGAAATGGTTTTTATTCAACGGAAAAGTAATAGATGAGACAAATATTTGAGTCGTAAAATATTGGGACATGAAATGTCCGTATTTATGCAAAATGGAACCACTCGACAAATTTCGTTTTTTGCTTTTATTGAAGAATACTCATCCAAAAGTGGTCTAAATTCTTATACAAACAAGAACCACATGATTTTTACGTTGGAAACAAGGTATACTAAAAGCAGAAAGGAACCACCAGCAACAACGAATAATACCATATTAAGCAAAACCGAACCACAGCACCACGGGACTGCTTTGTTCAAACAAATAAACGATATTACTATCATGTCATTTTATACAAAACAGATCCACACCTACTTGGTACCATTATACATTACACATATTTCTATTAATAACAATTATTTTTAATACACAAAATGGAACCAGGTTTCTGTGGTATGGTTATGCGTAAAATAAATACATAATTTAATTGTAATTTTTTATTGCAAAATAAAACCACAAGCATTCGGTTCTATTATGCATAAATAAATATTGTAAAACATTCTGAAAACCATCATCGCTATATGGAACCAAATGCCTTGACTTGTTATAATGCTTCTCATCTTTAAACAACGTATTTCATTACTTAAGTGCAAAACTCCGATTTTTTAAGTAAAACGTCGAACATCTGTCAATATAGGTGACATTCAGCGAAGTAGTTCGAATACGCGACGGTGTTTTTTTCCTCCGCGAAGTAAGTTCTATTGTTTTTGTTAATTACCTTTAAAATTAAATGTGAAAATGTTTAGTAATAAATAAATAAGCAAGCAATGGGTAAGAAAAGCATTGGAGACGAACACCGAAGATAATAATGAAGATACAACGGGTAAGTAGTTTTATTTAATGCATATAAGTACTTATTGAATCTGAGATGCAGGTACGCTTTATCCACTTTTGATTCATTCCCAATTGTGGTGTGATTTTAAGAAGATAGTTCATTAAGTAAGTACAAGAGGAATCCTCTGTGGATTTACGTATTTTAACGACAATGTCGTTGTTCACGAAGGCAAGTCGAATTAAGAGTCATTTTGTTACGATTCATCTGTCATTGTGAGATGAAACTACTAAAGTCTAAACCCTGTTTTAAAAATAACTGTCGATGATCTAGGTACCTACCTACTATTTTGGTAAAATACGTTTAGATGTATTTCTGATGCCGCTGTAACAACAAATACTAAAAAACAGAATAAAAAAAGACGTGTGGCACTCGGGGACTGCCGCGGTAAAGCTATTGCATAGCATGCCTTCAAGCCACACCTCCGAGCCCGTCGGAGTGAGGTTTTTTCGTAACGGAATTTCTCGATTCGGTCCCCGCGCTCAAGGCCCGCGATAGAAGCTATGCAATAGCTTAATAAATATTTAAGAAGCTCCCATACAATAAGCCGTGATTTTTTTGGCGTTTTTATAGATAATGGTACGGAACTCTTCGTTGCGCGAGTCCGACTCGCACTTAGCCAGTTTTTTGTACATGGCGCATGTACATACAACATACTTAGTCGTCTAGTAGGGACACGGCTTTATAAGAACTAATAATATTTTGCTGTCGCCATATACCTACCTACGTATAAAAGCCACGCGGCTTTATTATTTTGATTTAAAGCTTTTTTCTTTTTATTACAGAAGATAACGAAGAACCTTATACGTCGCTGCCTCTGGAGAAGCTTTCTTCACCTTCTAGCGATATTCAGTCCATATTACATCTCATTCCACAAGATGCACAGTTTTTATAACGGTCTCATTAATGATGATGCAATAGAAGACCACATAGATGGACTAGACACGGTGGATTTCGAAATCCAATTTGATGATAACGTCGAATAAACGTCCTATATAAGTATTATTTTATGTATTTTATTAATTAAAGCTTTAATTACGATATTATAAATACATAGTTTCATTTATATCATGAAATCCCTGGGATGTGGTTCCTTTTTGTATAAGAGAAAACCTATCAATTGATAAATGTTAAAAGGAACCACATGCACATTTTCTTAATTATCTAGAAAGTTTAAGAATATTCAGAGCAAATTTATATACACATACTTAAATAAGTAATTTATCAATGAATTTAAATAAAATAAATTTTAATTTCACTTCATCTAACAGAGCTGCAAATGTTTTTGTAAATCCTTTGATATCTCAGAAGTGCGTTTTTGCTGGGTGGTTCCTTTTTGCTTAAATACGGACAAATTGTTTTGTTCCGAACACAGGGTATCAATACGTATTGACGATGTTGGATGTACCTAAGGTTAGGAAAGTGTTTTAC
Source organism: Colias eurytheme (assembly GCA_907164685.1). Taxonomy (NCBI): domain Eukaryota; kingdom Metazoa; phylum Arthropoda; class Insecta; order Lepidoptera; family Pieridae; genus Colias; species Colias eurytheme. The sequence continues at coordinate 22,626 of CAJQZN010038972.1, read as the reverse complement.
GCTTTGCCCAGTATTTTTGACAAAAACTATTGTATGTTAAATCTTTTTTTTTATCTTGGAGTGTTCTTAAATCTTATATTCAGGCGTGATATACAATTATTTTATAGTCCGTTTTGAAACACTTCGACGTATGTTGGTTTAAGAGTTTATAAGTAGGTTACTGCGGTGTATGTTATTATATTTTAGTTATGTATATTTATACGATGCACTCAATGCTTAGGCCAAATTTCGATGCAAAAATAGCTTAAAAGTGAGAAATAGAGACATATAGAGGGAATAGAGAAATCATGAAAGTGATGACACAAACAACAAAAAATGGCTCTTTTCTAACTTTCTAAAAAATCTTAAAAAATAACAGTAGGCAAAGAATCTATAATGGGGTTAAATTTTATTTTGGCATCAAAATCGAGCTTCGTTCTAACTATTCTTCTTTAACGAGTGTTCATAAACAATAGGAAATATATTTTACGATAAAAAAACTCAAAAATGTCATAAAAATCGATCAAGCTATTATTATTAGGTTCAATTGCATTGACTCGACTCGACTACTCGACTATTATACCGATGATTTTATAAATATAAACCTTTACGATTTTTTACCCGTGTTTTATATCTATTTTACGTCTAATTTTTCCACCATTTAGTCAGCCATGTTGGTTTCCCAGATTGTGAAATAACTTGGAAACTTATATAACATTTATTCTTAAGATATTTTCAATAGTGTAACAGAATCTCGTGACCGCGTTTCCGAGATATTCAAGGTCGAACGATAGAAAATCAATAGATATTTCAGTGTGTTCCAATGACGTTGATATCTTAAGTTGTTTGGTAAAATATCCGTAACTATAAATAGGCAATTTAGGAATATTATTAATACTTAATATTATAAAGCTGAAGAGTTTATTTGTTTGTTCGTTTGAACGCGCTAAACTCAGGAACTACTGGTCCGATTTGAAAAATTATTTTGGTGTTTGATAGCCCATTTATCGAGGAAGGCTAAGGAGCAGAGCCACGTGGGTGAAACCGCGAAGCGCAGCTAGAAGGAATATTATTAAAGCTACCTTCTTTTTATGTGTGTCCCACACGATCTTCTAAGTAAATTGAATAATTTATCAGGTTGTAGACAAAGCGAGTGAAGCCGTGTTCCGTGGGAAAGCTTGTAAAAAAAGCCAACACAAATCATTTAAAACACGATTATGTTTAGAATTTATTGAACAAAGAGTAAGTACCTATACATTTAACCCAAACTTAATTGCCAATACATACATAATATAATTATTATTAATAGATTATTTCCCGCCTAAATGTAATAAGCTGGCATCTGTCAAATTAAAGCAAATAGAGGGTTTATTGCCCCCGCATTAGGCGTAATGTTATTGAGCCGATCTGTTGATTACGGTCGAATCGAATAGAGTGGAGTGAATTAAATACTGTTTTGTGAAAGTGCCTGGATATAGAAACGGCTAAAAAACATTTGATTGGATCATTTGTTAAGAAAAATAGAAGCATGAGAAATAAAAAGTGTTTTATTTCAATTGTAGTGCATTTACATATTTTATAAACGAATGCTCATTCTAACCCCACTATGTCAAATTATTTTAGTTCGAAAAGAGCAATGTTTTTATACTGAACAACACTGAATACGAGTTTTCGTTTACATTAAAAGTGATCGAAAGAATGCTCTAGTTCTAGCTCTATGTTCGTTTGATGTAAATGTACCATTAGAATGTCTATTCCATTATTATTTAAAAAGAAAGGAATGAGAAGGATTTCTACAAACTATACTTAAAATTACCTTGTCTTTTCCTTCGTCATAATATCAAAAGTTCCCAGTAATACATTAATTTCAACTATTTTGAACCCTAATGCATTTTATAATTAAACATCTAAATTCACCTAGTAAAGGCTGATGAAAAGAATAGATTGAACTAACATAAAACTAAAACAGTCCATTGAAAAGCTTCACTTGAAAATCGTCGGTTTTCGTCGTATTGTTAAATATTGACTGACATCCAATTATGCAACGGTACGGTATTTTGTTTTATAAGTGCATCTAAAAATTCGAATTTCTGATTCAAATTGGAGCAATTTCTTTTAGAATTATTTTCGAATTTAAGATTTGTGAAGTACATATTGTGCTGTAGGAAAAGGTTAAAATGTAGTTGTAATGTATACCTCAAACAATGTAATAATTAAGATAAGTACCATTATTTTTTAGTTTAATTTTAGTTTACGTTATATAGTAGGTAGATAAAAAAGTGGCTGGATCTCGTATACATGGATGATATTTTCCATTAAAAAACGCACTTACGAGTATGTTTCGTAGTGCTTTATGTAGAGCGGGCGTACAATTGTTATTTTTTGCATAACATTTATAAAAAAAGGGTTAGGGTTGACCAATAAATGTAAATCTTAATATGTAAAGATTTATTAAAATAAAGAAGCATACTGCTCCATCGGTTTTCTTTATAGAGAAGAAGGTGATCTACATCCTGCCAGACTGATACATTATTTTGTTAGTCAGTACCGGTAACCAATACGGAATACCCCTTCGGTTCCACACACACACATGTAAACCACCGAACCAAGGAGGCTGAATGCCTGTTTCGAGTACAATAATTTATAAATGATTCCCGCACAATTTACCTAACCACATGATAAGCTTGACGTGTGACATTTGAGCTGGTTCAAATTAACATTCGCGATTCTTGACGGAAAATAGCGAGATGTAGATTTTGTGACGTCATAGATAAGTAAGTATCTAATGTGTTCTAATGAAGGAGATATCTTGAGAGCACAGAAAGAAAGAAAGAGCGTCATTTAATAGTTATTAACGAAAAACTAAAATTATTTCCTTCTTTTCGTCGATCGAAAGAGCATAAGTCGTGCACTTTTGAATTTTTCAATTGTGTATCTATCGTTATCACAATTCAAAGGAAAACCAAATAACCAAAGCGCTAAGGGAAATCTGATCTATAACAGGTGCGTTCAACTGTTTCACGGCACATTTAAGTCTTTGTTCAGAGATAGGATTCATGACATCTGCAGTGATTGGTTACCGCTACGGGCAATTTGTGTGAAGCGGGTATTGTTTCTCGCATTACGGTAAGTTGAAGGGAAATATTGTTGTATTTTGGAATAAGCAGGTTTGATAATTCATATTTTACTAGGACTTCTTTCAAATGTAACAATGAATTTATTCTGGTTTCAATATACCGCTAATCATCAAAATTGCTCTTGCACCGCACGCACGCACCCTGGGTTGAAAAAAAAGTTGTTTTACATCTTGGAACATAATATAAGTAGTAACTTCACTATCTTCTACAATATCAGAGACTAAGTAGGTACAATAATAACATATAGTTATCTACAAACTCTATCTATATAAATACCAAATCGATCTTATAATAAATAACCGTTTTTACCATGGTATGTATTTGCAATCCGGCTTTTCCACCAGTTAGCAGTGTCATTTTAGTTATTTAACCTGCAGAGTCATCACATAAATTAACATATACAGTATACACCTTGCCTTTTGACATTAAAATTAATAAACGTAAGAAGCTTTCGCATTAACCTGAAAATGTTATGTCAGTGTACATTCACTCCGCGATTCATGTTTATTCTATGATCATGTATGATCTGTGCTCATATTTAATCTATGCTGTCAAAGATTAGTTCAGTACAGATACGTCCTTTGAACTAGTCACATTTATCTGCATCTGAGAACTTAAGCACGAAGCCTTGTGAACTCGGTAGTGCTAAGTCATTTGGCTTTGACTAACTTTCCGTTTGATAGCATGTCGTATGAAAACAGTGTAATTGAATGTGTGTACTAGATGTACAATTTATTATATGTATAATACCTAACTATTTAGAAACGTATAATAGACTAGAACTCCTTGTTTTTATTTGATAATTATTTTAAAATTTAAACTAGCTTTTCATTCGCAGCTTGGCGGTTGGCCTGTATAGTTCCCGTTCGCGTGGGATTTTTGGGATAAAAACTATCTTATATGTTACTCCAATTTACCCACTATGTGTTTTAAGCAGTTATGCGTAAAGGAGTAGGTAACAAACAAACATACAAACTTTTGCATTTAAAATATTAGTAATGATAATATGTATTATTTACTTCTGGCATAGTTTTTGAACTGTCAAAGATTATAAATGTTGAATTCTTAACGCTCTAAGAGGTTCATAAGGTCAAAGATTAAACTTTTTGTGCAAAAAAAACAGCATTTTCTTTGGTTTATTTCACTTCATTCAATTGAATATTTAAAAACAACTGCAACTTGCGAAGCTCCAAGTTTCCATTGGACGTAGCAGTTGCAATTTGACATCTGACTTGTATTGTTCTGTAAACAATGTCTTGGATCTTGTTGTAACTACACTTAAAATTTATAAACTGTACACTGAGATCATAGTACTTTTAAAGACTAATAATAAAAAATATTATTTAATTTATATCAATTACCTACTTGAGAAGTTGAAGTTGTGAAAATATTATAGCTAAAACTAGTAGAAACTGAACAAAGAATTACGTACACATTACGTAACAATAATAGGTACATGATTATAAATTTTACTTTTGAAAAAAAATTGAAGAAAAAAAATGGCTTTGTAGCAAAAAGGTTAACTACATTGTACCCATTTATCTATTCATTTAAGTATTTTTATTTGCGTTTGTGTACACTAAGACTTTATTTATTATTCATTCATTCATTCGAATATTAATATCCATACGCAAAACATTTAAACTGACAAACTGAAAATCAGCATTGACGCTACATTATCATTTATTACTCAGCATTATAGCGAGTCGGCTCGACATCGTATGTAGACCACTGCTGCAAACTGTCTGCTTCATTGATAGTATTGTAGCAGTGGAGTGCATTCCTAGTACCGTAGTCATAATAAATTGTATTATTAGTAGTGTAGTGAAGTCCCATGTCCCCCTAGTGGGGTAAGGGGTAGATGCAATATACATCTGTTTCACTGATCGATTTTCTTTAGGGACAAGTAGGTGATCAGCCTTCTGTGTCCTGCCAGACCGAGACATTTTTTTTCTTCGTCTCCACCGGGAATCGATGACCGGGATTCTCAATCGGGATCGACCCAGGATCCCTCGATGTTACGCTCACGCGTCAACCACTGTACCGAGGAGGCGGTCAAAAATTGTATTATTAAATTGTATTATTTTTACTAACATAATTTTTAAGTTATTAATTGTTACTAACAAAATGAGTTTGGTTGCTTGAATAAATGAACAAATTATATTATTATTATTATAACCTACAATATATACAATAGGTACTCTATATTAAAACTTTTCTTAAAGGTACAATTATTATAGGGCTTCTAAGTGAGTTAACTTAGCTAAAGGGATAAGAATAATCCTTTTATATTCAAATAGAGTTACTGTCCATTGTAATGCGATTAAGATGACAATAAACGACGCCACTTGACTTTATCTCTTTTACCCAATTTCGCAAGAAAATGGGTCATGTGTTAAGAAGGATCATACACCCAGTTAATTTTAAGTTTCATGTTTCAGTCGTATTTTTTAAACATTTGAAATAATCATTTCTTGTATTTTATGTACCAACTAAGCTGAATACATAATATTACCTATAGGTAGATATATCTACAAATCTTACTTTTAAAACAAATACAAAGTTATTTTATAATTCAGAAATAAAAAATAGGTATTATCTACTTTAAAACATGCAAGGATTTGACGAGAATTGATTATAAACGCCTATAATATTATATTAACTACAATCATCGTAAATATTTATTAACCTCTAAAAACATGGCGCCGATTTTGATAGCTGTCAAATGTGACATTGACAGCTGTCATCGGGTATAATTGCGTTTCAATAATATTAATTCAATTAGATTACTGAAATGTTATGATTGCATAGTGATGAACATAAATCCTATGGAGTCGATTGTTACTTTATTTCTTCGTAAATAAATTATATGATAAAATATAGGCTAATACTTGCATTATCTTTAAAATTGTGTGTTTCTTCGAATCATTTTAGTTTAGAGTTTTGTTAGAGGTTTAGAGTTTAGACTATAGTTTTAATTTTGTCGGGTATACGTATAATTGAATGAAGGTATAATATCTTTATTTTCACCTACACAGTCACCAGCCTCGGTGGCGCAGTAGGCAGCGCGTAAGTCTCATAATCTTAAGGTCGTGAGTTCGATCCTCACCCGGGGCAATATTTTTAATTTATACTCAAAATATTTTAACTATTATAATTATTAATCGTTATAATTTTTGCCTTCTATTATGCGATTAGTTCATAACGTTCTTCATACTTACATTAAAGTTTAGTCAAACTGGCTTAAATAAGCTGAAATAATCAATATACCTATAAAAAGCCTATAAATTAATATAAAATACGAAACGAAACAAAAGAAAGAATATAATTCGTATAGAAATCACCCTTATCACGTCAATCCAACATGCCACAATGAAAGACAGCAGGTTCAAACCCACGGAAATATCGCAGTATTTTTAAAAGAAAGGCTTAGGTAGAGGTCATTTAGCTAGCTTTTATATGTAGTTTTGTAGTTAGAATAAAGCAAAACAAATGGATCTTAATAAAGAATCGAATTGATGTGGTTATATCTTTATTTGTAGCCTTATTATAACAACATACTGAAAATTATATTAAACTAGAAAAACTTATCCCATAACTTATAAATTTGCATAGAGCTGAAAATTGTCAGAGACGTTAAATACATGATTATAAATAAAATATCAAAAAGTCCCTTCGATCCTTCTACTGCAAATTTTTAATCGCGGGCAAAATTTTGTTTCTTTGTGATTAACTCTCTACATACATAATACGCAAATTCAAAAAGTCTTGTGTTATACTCATTTGGAGTGTTGATTACGTTATTCCTACGTTAATTTCCATTTCAAAATTATTTTGTATTTACTATTTACCATAAAAGTTGCAAAAATTTTGCCCCGGGTGAGGATCGAACTCACGACCTTAAGATTATGAGACTTACGCGCTGCCTACTGCGCCACCGAGGCTGGTATGTGGGTAGTTAAAATAATGATGTAGGTACCATCGAAGAAAATCGTAAAAAATAATAATTGTGATTTGTGAATCTCTGTCGTATTGAAATAAGTATCAATTTTTATTTATACCACAACATCTATTTATAGCAATGTGATAATGAATGTTTATGAATGTTCCAATATTTCACTAACATTATCAGCTGCATTGATTTCGATAAAAATTTTCACACAGAGCAGTGATGCATAATGCATACGATTGAAACGGTTTATTGAGGCGTGTTCAGTTTTTGGCATCTGTCTGTATTGTGTAGTCTGTGGATTAGTTCAACTGATTATCGAAGATTATCGGTTTATTATTTTGCTTGCTTTGAACTTGTTGTGGTTTATTGAATATTTGAGTATTCTGACTAGCACAGGTTATTTTTAAGCTATTGCATAGCTTTTATCTCAGACTTTGAGCGCGGCGACCGAATGTAAAAATTCCGTAACGAAAAAACCTAACGCCCCCACTCCAACCGGCACAGTATGTATATTTTGCAGTAGTCTAAATGTGATTAACAAACTTTCATACTGATTGATATTAACTTTGATTTATTTTTATATCAAACTGACATCAATATAAATAAATTAAAAAAACTCAGAGACGTATTTATATAGCGCCCGCCAAACTTCTTGGCCTCAAACTAAGCTTGCGCATATAAAAATGTACTAAAACTTGATGCGCAAACTTCCCCCACCACGTTACTTTGAGGCCAAGAAGTTTGGCGGGCGTTATATACTTGAAAATGGTTATTCTGTAGCCGTGTCTACTGCACAGCTACAGCTATAGCTACGACGTAGTAGGCGTAGCGGTTCTAGAGCATCTACGAACTCGTCGATACGACCTGATTAGTGTTTAATGACCCTAATCCCATCTTTGTATAATAAAGTGCGATGAAAATTATTTCTGTATCTCTCTTATGTCTAATGTTAATTTTAAAAGATATTATGTTATACTAGCTGCGCTTCGCGGTTTCACCCGCGTGGCTCCGCTCCTGTTGGTCTTAGCGAAATGATATAAAGCCAATAGCCTTCCTCGATAGAATATGGGCTATCTAACACCGATAGAATTTTCCAAATCGGACTAGCAGTTCCTGAGATTAGCGCGTTCAAACAAATAAACAACAAACTCTTCAGCTTTATAATATTAGTATAGATTAACCCTAGAAACATAACCTTCGTCCATCTGATGAATACGCGGTACTAAATACGCCATCTCTTTCTAACGCGTGCGCGTATAAACTTGCCTGTTCTTGTCAACTTACTGTGCACCGCTCTGTTGCAGGCGACATCGGTGTTCAGCGCGTAAGTATTTTGTTTTTTGATTTATTGAGCATCTGTTCATCGTTTCGATGAATGGTTATGGTTTGTGTTAGTTTTGGTGACGGTTTGAAATATTTGCCTGCAGATTTTTGACATGGAGTCTCGACGTGCACTGAGTGATGACACAATTGCGCGATTATTGTTGGAAGAGGATGACACCAACTCGCTGTCGGCTTCTTCGGATGGTGAAAATGAAGACTTTATGGAGGTGGACGACGTGGAAAGCGATCAGCAATATGAACCCTCTGACCAAGAGGACAGTCAGCAAATCCGTCACGGTTCATCACCATCTCACTCACGGGACCACGAGACCGACTCTCAATCACCTCCTGATAAATTGGAAGAGACTTCAGGTACATCTTCATGTATTTTGACCTTACCACAAAGTACCATTCGTAGTCGCAATCGTCACGTTTGGGCCATAAGTAAAGGTCGTACATCAGGAAGGACAACTGTGATAAATATCGTCCATGTAGCAAGAGGGCCATCTCGTGGTGTAAGAGGAATGGTAGATCCTTTATTATTATTTGATCAGTTCATGACCGATCAGATATTTGAAGAAATATTGAAATGGACCAACTCTGAAATCGCTATAAAAAGACAAACGTATGAACAAGTCACATCTACATTCAAAGATGCTTGCAAAGAGGAGCTTAGAGCGCTTGTAGGTATTTTAGTGCTAACAGCAGCTCTAAAAGACAACCACCTCTCCCTTGAAGAACTGTTTAACCCTGAGTATTCTGGTACTAGGTACGTGTCATGTATGAGCAAAGAAAGGTGTGACTTCCTTTTACGCTGCCTTCGTTTTGATGACAAAACATTTAGCTTTTGTATTTTTTAAGTGTAGAGTTATGCTCTAAGTTTATTTTGGCCATAGAAAAAAAAGCTATATTTTGATATTTTTTTTTTATTTTAATTTTTACGTACCTTATCAACTACGATCTCCTTAAAACTAGTGCCTTACGTTATTATAATAAAAGTAAATAAAGATTTACTTTTTTTCTTAATTATTATGTTTTAATTATAAATAAGACCCTTATCCCTAAAAAATTATGTAGTAAACAGTTTTAAATTATAACGTTTAAAGTAAAAATTTCATACTTTAAAAAATGTTCATCAATATGATGAATGGTTATGTTTAAAGGGAGCATTAAGAAGGTTATGTCTCTAGGGTTAAAATAAATATATAGGAATCTGTATTATTATTTTGAAACAATATGGTGTCATAAGAATGAGGTGTCGTGATAATTTATATTGGTACTTTAAAGCCAAAAACTTCCATAGCGCAATTCGTTAATTTTAACTAGAATAAAAATGACATAGGTACCTAATATTATATTATAGTACTGTGTAATGTAATTTGAAGATACTCGTCCGTTTAGATTATAATATAAGACTAGATGTGCCCCGCGGTTTCACCCGCATTGCTCCGTTCCTGTTGGTCTAAGCGAGATGATAATATATTATAGCCCATAACCTTCCTCGATAAATGGGCTATCTAACACCGAAATATTTTTTCAAATAGGACCAGTAGTTCCTGAGATAAGCGCCCCAAAGTGAGTAGAAAATTTAATGAATTTAAATTATTAAGATAAGGGAACTTATAAAATAATATTTTAATGAAGTAGTTCTAAAATTGTACTGAAAACTACTAAATCTTATCATGCGGTTTTAATAACAACATTTTGTAACATCTATTTATTTGTTGTTGTTTTTATTAAAAAGTTAATTATTTTCATCTAACAATTATTATTTAACAATTATTATTTTCATCTACCCGCATATAAGCCTCGGTGGCGCAGTAGGCAGCGCGTAAGTCTCATAATCTTAAGGTCGTGAGTTCAATCCTCACCCGGGGCAATATTTTTTTGTATAATTAATTATTTATTGGAGTGCCATAAGGCATTCTAATCAAGTCTTTCGCCATTGGAAAGGTTAACACATAATTAACACTAATACATTAGTACGTAATAATTCTACTCAGATGCATCTACTTCAATCAATTTAAAGAAATCTATGTAAAAGTAGAAATTTTGTGATTAAATGTATTTTCTTGCTTTATTTCTTTCAAATTTCAATATAATTATGTGCAGTATTAAAAAAAATTAAATTACTATACCTAAGTAGAAATTTTGCTATTAAATGTGTGTATTTTCTTTCTTTTGAATTTCATTATAATAATATGTGAGTTATTAAAAAAAATCATTAAAATAATTAGTAGTTAACACTACACTAATGTTCCAGAAAATTATTTATTAGGTCTAAACAAATGAATGACTAAACTACAGGCTTTTATTGAAAGGAAATAAAATGATCATTAAATAGCATACTGAATAATATCTATAGTTTCGAAACGCAATCACCAGCCTCGGTGGCGCAGTAGGCAGCGCGTAAGTCTCATAATCTTAAGGTCGTGAGTTCGATCCTCACCCGGGGCAATATTTTTTGTTTGTTTGATAATCTTTGAGTGGTTACAAAGCAAAATTGCCAATCTTCTATTGAAATGAAATGAAATGAAATGAAATGAAATGAAATAACTTTATTATGGACATAATATTATGAAAAAAAAAAGATACAATATAGATGAAAAAAAAAGGAACTTAAAAAAAAATACATATGCCATAATTAGGCCAACCACTCAGTGTGTCATCACTGATTTTCAGTGGCCGCCTTAGGATGTCTTATTGACAGTGGATGTATTTCCGTTCGGTATGCAAACTGTATTAAATATAATTTAATCGATATATACTTTATAAATATAATAAGTAAATGAATATGAATAATATTATACGTATATTGTGTATTAAATTAAATTTAAATTTGTGCACATAAAATTTAATATACTTACTTACATTTAAATAATAGTCATTAATATAATATATTTAGATATTGATACATACATATATATATGAAATTTGTATAAGTGTGTATACATATTTTGAAACAAAAAACTAATCAATAAAAGGCAATTGGATGGGGTTAAAATTTCTGATTGCGCTTTTGAATGTCGAGAAGATAAGACTTCAGTTTGTTTTTAAAAGAGAATACGCTTTGTTGGGAACGAATAGGCGGCGGTAGGTCATTCCAGCATTTTGAAGCTTGAAATCTAAAACTCCCCCTAAATGCGGATGTTCTGTGAAGTGGTATTTCTAATAGAGAACCTGCGTGACGAGTCTGGTAGGCTGTATTATGATCCGCCAGCCATTTCAGTTTATCGTACAAATACACAGGCACTCTGTACTTTAAAACATTAAATAGGAGCGTAGCCAGGTGCACGTGGGTACGGTACTCCATTTTTAGTGAATTGTTATTCGACAAAAATGGTGTTACATGATCACGGTAGGGTATTTCGTAACAAAAACGGGCACAGGCGTTTTGCACCCGTTGCGCAATTTTTTTCGTGGATGTAAGCAATCTAGGCCCAACTACCGTATCAGCATAATTAAATTTGGATAAAATAAGTGATTCACATAGCAATTTTCTAACAGTAACACTTAATGAATGTCTAATACGATAGAGCAGTTTTAGCCGATAGAAACAATTTTTTGATATGTTTAAGATATGCTTGTTGAATCTCAGACCCTCATCGAATATAACACCGAGATTACGCGCTTCAGTTACTCTTTCGATAGGTTCTCCCTTAAGAAATATAGTAGGTTTTTGAGCTACAATTGAACCAATTTGATGAGGCGAACCTATGACCATATCCTTGGTTTTACTGGAATTAAGAGCAAGGCAATTCGACTCTGACCATACTGATATGCGATGCAAGTCTTCATGGAGCCTTTCTAGAGCAATATCCATCTCACTGACCTTGAACGACAGGTATAATTGAATATCGTCCGCATAGAGATGGTATTTACAATATTTTATGCATTGTGTCACATCGGCCGTATACAGTATGAACAGAAGGGGGCCAAGAATGGAGCCTTGCGGTACTCCTCTAGTAACTTCCGCCCACGCAGATGAACAAGCCCTTTGTCCATTATCCCCTTTTATTTCGACCATTTGTGAGCGACAAGAGAGATAGCTTTTAAACCACTGCAAGGTATTGTCATCAAAGCCGTAGTAAGACAGCTTGCTGAGAAGCAATTGTATATTAATACAATCAAAGGCTCTAGAGTAGTCCAAGAGAATCAGCAAAGTTCCTTCTCCTCGATCTTGAGCCTCAAGCATATTGTCTACCACATCCAACAGTGCTGTCGTAGTGCTTTTTTGCTTCCTAAAGCCTGATTGCCTCGATGGTAATATATAATTTTCGTCCAAGTACCGCCTAACCTGCGCACACACTACTTTCTCTAGAATCTTTGATAGACACGGTAAAATGCTTATTGGTCTGAGATCTTTAAAACAATTTGGGTTGTTAATTTTGGGTAACGGTTTGATGAGCGCTTTACGCCAAATAGAAGGAAAGGTGCAAGTTGATATAGATGTATTTATGATACTTGTAATTATTTCAGCAGTATAGGGTAACGTTAATTTAAGCATGTCTAGTGAAATTCCGTCGTACCCGATGGCATTAGAATGCAAAGACCGACAGTGCTTAAGTACCTCGTCTTTAGAGACAGTCGCAAACGAAAACTGTGAAATGTTTTTTTTGTTATTTACAAAGAAATCTAATTCCTCATTAGACACACCAGATTTACCTGGAATATCCAAAAAGTGACGATTTATATCATCTGGGTGTCTAAGATGATCTGGCAACGAAATTATATTTTTTACATTTATGTTAACATTTTTCTTTATATTATTCCACAACATACGAGGATTATTCATGTTTGAATTTACGAAAGTTTCAAAATAACACATTTTTTCACGTTCAATGGCTTCCGCAACTACCTTCTTTAACTCTAAGTAGTAAGATTTGTGACTGTCTTGTTTAGACAATTTAGCTCTAGTATAAGCACTATCCCTGCGTCTCATTAATAACTTGATATTATATGTAATCCAAGGGTAGTTGTGATTTTTTACATAAAAAGACTTTAAAGGAGCAAGCCAGTCAAAAATTGATAGAATAGTTGAATTAAATTTAAATACGAAGTTATTAATATCTTGGCGATCAATTACAATATCCCAGTTAATGTTCGTCATAGCGGTATCAAATAAATCCATGTCTATATCTTTAATTGACCTATGTTCTATTTTTAAAGGAATGGGCTTATCCTTAGCGATATGAAGTTCGCACGTAACCAAAGCGTGGTGACTAAGATCATTAATATGGTTGACTGCAATCCGTCTAACACTTATATCCGTACACACAAGGTCAAGGATGGTTTCACTATGATTAGTGAAATGGGTGGGTTCGTTTACGATCTGCGATAAACTCGTCATCGTTAAAAATTATCTATTATCTATTAGATAATACATGAATATTCAAGACCAAATCTAAAAAATAAAATATATATCAGACTAGATGATGTTTTCGAGGATTCTGTATGATCAAAAAAATAAAACATTAAAATTGCAGACTCGATAAAAAAAATCACGAAGTTACCTCTAATTTTCACACTTTTACGATTTCTACTTGACATGACAACCTACTATGATTTTTTTTCATAAACATTTGCGAGGGATTTGACAAGACATTTTGTGTAATTACTAAATTACTTTTAGTTTTGGTTATATCACGATAAAACAATTTTGACACTTAATTTATTTAATTCCGCGAGAAAAAAAGGAGCCAATCCATACTAATATACTAATACTAATAATATTATAAATGCGAAAGTAACTCTGTCTGTCTGTCTGTTACTCAATCACGCCTTAACTACTGAACCAATTTGCATGAAATTTGGTATAGAGATATTTTCATACCCGAGAAAGGACATAGGATAGGTTTTATCCCGGAAATCCTACGGGAACGGGTTTTTCTTTGAAAACGCGGGCGAAGCCGCGGGCGGAAAGCTAGTATACAATATATAGAATAGGTATGCTAAATACATAATATTTTATACGAAACGGCTCTTCTCCGCTTGAATTAAATACAAAGAATCCTTTATCACACATGATTCTTTAGTTATATACATTTTAATTATGAAAAAAACGGTTCAATTCAAGATATGAATTCCTAAAGGTAAAAAATGTTGTGGTGGCTATATAGCCAATGCATATCATTATAGTCTGTCCACTATAAGAATTGCTTTTTGACAGCTCGACGGGTGATACCAGAAGTGATGTTCAAAAGATTATCGATTGTGATACCATTTCAATTATAAATTCAAAATATTATCATAAATCGAATCAGGTACGTAAATAATAATTACAACGTAAACGTACTAATAAGATATGTAATAATAAGACCACATATCTATGCATTGTATGTTAAAACTAAACTAAACTAATATTTTATTATTTATTGGTTTCTATCTTACAATTTGGTTGTCTTTATGTTTAAATTATATAACATAATAGAAGAGTTTTTCTGTATCGGATATATTTTACAGAGTATTTCTATCGATTATTTTAATCTATCGACCCATCATTGAATAATTCTGTGTAGGCATCACTAAGTGGGCGGGACCTGTCCATGAAGTACGATAATTATTTGTATGACATTTTAACATAGACAATACAATTATACATAGGCGTGAAGCTGTCAAAAAGCAAATAATATAATGGACAGAGTATAGTATGATAATCCAATAAAGAAACTGTTGTATATGTGTGCGTGGCTGCGTCCGCGCCTGTGTTGAGTCAAGATAATAAAGCAGTGCGAATCGAGCCTTCGAGTGTTTCTCCTGTTTCCTACTACGTATCTAACAGAAACAATGTCATGAATTTAAAAATTAAAGATTTTAACGATTTTAATTTCTAATTCATTCACGTAAAATCAAACACAAGAAAATAGTTACGAATATCATGAATGTTTGAAACTTGAAAGCTTTTTTCACCACATTCGTTCCTTGTCTTCCATCTCACTCCTACAATATACAACGAACATGATCTCTGACATTTAACTTCCAAAGACCGTTTCCTGAATATTTCCGCATAGTTAAACAATACCTCTGGTTTATAGTTATTATGCCCAGTGACCCAAAATCGCGATCCGATGCTATCCTACTTTATGAGATTGTAAAACACAATTTGTTTTACAAAACATATTTACTCGTATTTTTGTCAGCGGCTTGGGGGTTTATTTTAATCATAGAAATCTAAATAACAAGACACATAGAAGTGCTCTAATGTCATAATTCATATGAAAACCGCTGTCGCCAAAATCAACACATTCAAACCGAAAGCTAAACAGTACACACAAGTAAACTATGCCTTTTATTGGACAGCTTGATTTTAGTGAAAACTAACTTATCTATTAAATTAAGCTTTTGAATATGTATCCTAACGCACGAATTTACGGTTTATTTTAGAATAACATCCCTAAGTATATGAGACTTTTTGCTCCAATACGAACAAACGTGATAATAAGAATGGTCGACTGTGTCATTCATTGTTATTTCGATTACTATGGTGACACTCGTAATACTTGTAAATCTATAATATAAAAATGAATCCCAAAATGTGTTGGTAAGCGCATAACTTGAGAACGGCTGAACCGATTTCATTAATTCTTTTTTTATTATATTCCTTGAAGTACGAGGATGGTTCTTACGTAGAGAAAACGTAAATATGTACCACGGGAGAAGCCGGGGCGGACTGCTAGTATTCTATAATTTTAAGGAAAAACGGCATTATTTCTAAAAAAAAATATTTTCCGATGAAATATTATTCCTTTATAAGTATAATTACAACTTGTGGAAGAATTTCCGCAATGGGAATTGCTGAAACACACCATGTATACACTCATACGTCTCCAGAGCAACTGAACAGTGACGAATGCACTGGTGATGTGCAAATCACCTGAGTGGCGACAAGGTCACGCACGCTTACGACTTCTAGTGTCTTGTTATTTAGATTTCTATGATTTTAATTAATACTAAGATTACAATGTGTATGACAAAGTTCTGTGATAGATATTTGATTAAAATAAATAAATCGAAAGATAATTTTCCACATCATTTTCGAAATAATAGAGCTATTATTGTCTAAGCAGACTTCAAATAATATTACTAAAAATTTCATACACTAGCTGTGACCCGCGGTTTTTGTATTGCTCCGCTTCCGTTGGTCTTAGCGTGATGATAATGATAATATTATATAGTCTTCCTCGTTAAATGGGCTATCTAACACCGAAATAATTTTTCTAATCGGACCAATAGTTCCTGAGATTAGTACGTTCAAACAAACAAACTCTTCAGCTTTATAATATTAGTATAGATTTAGCTTGGAACTTAAGAATTTGTGTCTAGCAATACATCAATTAATTTATAAGTCTTCACATTTGATCTAGGCGAGGTAAACGTTAAATCTTTATATGTAAGTAAATGATAAAAGCAAAATATGAGTAACAAAATAATACAGTAGTTACATTTCCCGGCACTAAAAAGTGATTAGTGAGTCTGTTTGTGCCATCGTTACTCCAAAATAAATAAACAGATTTGGTAACGTTGCTAGAATAAAGGGTTGCATGCATGCCATTTCCGGCGTCAACAAGATATTAAATATCTGTATAAAAAGCAACATTTTCAAAGCTCCTAAAGTAAAAAATACACACCAATTTTCAACACTTTATCACAGATAATATATACATTGAATTAATAAAAAAAAATTCTTTACTAAAAATACCTCATAGTCATTACTAGTTATGTAACGCAGCGAAACACTATGTTTTAATTAGACATTCGTATTCAGGGAAAATGTGGCAAATTATTATTTTTTTTACTCTAGTTATATTATAAATACAGATTATATAATTCAGGAGTGAGGAGGAGAGGATAATCTTGACATGTTTTTTATCCAGTGCTACCTGGAGTGGCCTGTCCAGCGCGAATTAAAAAAATACAAGCACTTTTAACCCGAAAACAACTCTATGCCTTTTTCAGTTCTGAGTAGTAATTAAATTTTGTATTTACAACGTTGCATTTTGATATTTTTAATTTGTAAATTTATTATGAGCCAGTTTCTTTTGCTTTAATAATTGTGGCTTGTTTTAAAATTGGTATTATTTTAAAATAAATTTCATGGATAATATTATTACGTATTTTATTTTATTTATTTTATTATTGGATAAGAGAGAAAGAAAGTTTCTTTATTAGTTGATCAAGATAATATTCAATCTAACAAAACATAATTCGAGGAAAAATTAATTAATTTCTCAAAATCTGTTGAGTAATTTTAAAAATCTAACAACATCAATCAAACATACAGGCACACAGACTGCGGTAAGCAACTATGCTTTATTCTATGTAATACAATCATCAAAATCTATCATTTATAAACATTAAACATACAATCACTTACACACAGCATTTAGCTCTAATGCCACTCTCACACGCATGTAATTTTCATACAAACTTAATTTCTAATCTGTCCATAAAGGCGCTTCCACACAGACCTAATAAACGGGCAGTTTAACCGTAATGTGGTCTGATAGCTCGCTAACGACCAATAGACCGTGTAACCGACGCTTTACTGTCCCTTAATAGACCGAACTTTACAATCTATTAATTTTGAATACTCTTGAAGCGTTTCCTCGGATTTCGGCTAGACGTTGAATTAATGTTAACGTTTTCGAAGTAAAATTTAAGCTATTTCTTATGAGAGACTTGTAGTGATACTATAACGAAGGTAAAGAAAAAAATGTTAACATAATTTAATTAGGGCTCAGTAGCAATGTAAAACTGGACACAAGAGACCAATAATAATCGGGTTAAATGGCGTGCTATAGGTGGACTAAGGCCGGTTGCAGAGCTTCACCGACCATCAGTGCGTACGTCAGTCGCGCTTGTCATGTATGGAAATTCATAAAACCGTTCATAGCTAAACCGACCATACGCACGCGTATTTCCATACATTTGACAATTGACAAGCGCGACTGACGTACGCACTGATAGTCAGTGAAGCTCTGCAACCGGCCTAACATAGGTTGAGATGACGACGACGACGAACAATGTATGTTAATCATCCGGATTCAAATGATAACATTGGTTACACACCAAGTTTTAATTAGACGAAAAGTTCGAAACATAAGCATGTTCAAACAAACAGAACGAACGTATTTTACATCTTTGAAACATACAGCCTGATTAAAGAAAACCTTTTTGATACCACAAATCCTTAAGAAACAAAACAGGTTATGAACACGATCAGAAAAAAAGAAAAAAGAAACATGTAATTAGCGACATACCAACAACATACAAATAAGGAAAAAATCGAGACAACACTTTTAAATAGACAACGAGAAGGATAAGGAAACACAAAAGAATATTACTAATTGGATGAAACTTCATTTATTTTGAGAGCATTTTATGCTCATTGATTTCTCATATCTTCGCATATCCGTTGTAATGTTCATCAAAAGAGTCTACCTCGGGTATAAGTACCAATTTTATTCAAAAGAAGTAGCCTAAGTTTACTGCCTATATTTACTGTTACATAATTCAGACGGACTTAATCACAGCACCTTAACATACTTAATTTTTTATTCTTCAATTCTCATTTATAACAAATTCGTAATTATTCTAAATTAATCTAAAATTCTAATGGCCTAACAAAAGAATAGAGAAGTTATATACACCAACAATATTGTATTGTTGGCTGCACAAGTCAGGCAAATGCCTGACTTGTGCAGCGTGGAGCGTGTCTAATGTATAGCTTAAAATATCTTCAATGCTCAGTCTCTTATTTAGAAGAGCAACACCCTTTTAAACCCTTCATATTAATAATCTCGAAAGCAGAAGACGAATAAATTATAATAATATAACATATAAATAACACGGTATACCTTAATAGTGATGCCTGCAGAGTCGTGAGCGAAGTTTCCGCAAGTTATCCGCAGATATTCGTAATCTCTAATCAATATGAAGCGATAGTCGACGAAGGATCCCGTGCATGATGTAATTGACGGCACATCTGATAAACATAGTAGTGTAATTCAATTTATATCTGTGTTAGGAGAACGTCTTCTCTATTAAATTATCTAATTAATAACGTGTTTTTGAAATATGAAAATAGCATTACGCCCGTGGCTTCACCCGCGATACATAAAATACGTAATTCCTATGAATACAATGAAAACATTAAATATACTAAATTCTATACTTATACATTCTTAATTAATCCCTTTTTATAGAAGAAAAGTATAAATTAAACCTTTAATTACACTGTTACTATTAATCCTGATCCTCGATATTGTAATTACAAAAGCGTCTGCGGTTTTACTGTCAGCTTTATTTAAAATGTGGCTTTAAATACTGTGTAGTAAATTGAATTTTTTTACCTGATAGCGTATAATGTTCATGAAAACAATTCAAAATAGGATTTCCTACCAGGAATATAAATACACTGTCTAGGTATAGGTAAATACTTAAATTATGGAGAGCATTTTTTACGGGGTAAATTTCAAAGCTACTAGACCATTTGAAAATTATTTCCTAACTACAAAGCTACATTACTCCTGAATGGAACCAGGAAGAATTGTTTCATACGCTGCTCTTGGTTTTGGAATAAAACTCGTGGCTTAAAAGTCACGTAAAAATTAGTTTTTTAGACTACCTCCGTTCCACGTACTACAATAAAACAATAAACGCAAACTCTATTGAGTATTTATGAACAATTTTCAATTCTTAGTCAAAAGCTATATTCTGAACTTTATAAAAGCATCACAAAATACAATATCTCTATCTTCTCTTAAATATATTATATTTATAAAATTCTCGTGTCTCAATGTTAGTTACAATGCTCCTCTGTAACGGCCGGACAGATTCTCGTGAAATTTTGTGTGCCTAATGGGTAGATTTGAGAATAGGTCAACATGTAGGTATTTTTCATTCCCCTAAGTGATATAAGTAATTAGTAAGGTCAAGAACAACGTTTTACGGGACAGCTACTTATAGTTATAAGATTAACCAATTTCACACAACAGCTTATTTCCTTAAATAATGGAGTAAAAATGTTGAAAACAATTTGACATTAAACTGAGTGGTAACAATTATTAACACGTCACTTGGTCTCAGCAAGGACAGTTAATTTACAAAATGTACCAGTCCAATTTTATAAAGTGCCCGCGCTATAGTTTACGCTGGACACCTGCTATCTTGAAAACTAATAGCCACTATTTCATACGTTCTTGTAAACTGCAAGTTATTATAACTATTACATGTTGAGGATTTACTTTAGTGTAGTTTGAGTACCGTGTACCCTTGTGGGGTATGGGGCAGATGCATACTGTTTCCCTGATCGATTTTCTGTATGGACATGTCTGATCGGTCTTGTATATTCTGTTAAAACTAGAGTGGGGAATGGGGCAGATCATGGGCAGATGCGTACTCTGTTTCACTGATCAATTTTCTTTACGGACATGACGTCTGATCGGTCTTCTATATCCTGGTAAAACTAGATTTCTTTCTTTTATAAATATAAAGTCCAAACAACTGATTGCTTCCAGCATTAATCGAATCCAGAACATCTCGATAAGGGTACCAACTTCTTCGGAGACGGAGTGTACGGACTTCTTTTTCCTATTGAAGATCAGTAAATTTTCTCAAACTATTATTATAGAACATGCTGCCATCGTATTATTTAACGCTTATTTATTCATACATCGTATTATTTAATTATTATCGCTTATTTTGAATTTACATAGTAAAAAGTAAAATGTAGGAAATCGAGGGGACTACTGAAAACCGGCGCTTCTCCGCTAATACGGACAGGCAAATGCCGAGTAGTCCACCTTATCACAAATAGGTCAACATAATATTATTTGACTATTATGAATTTTAACCCGCCATTGGTGACGTGAATTTGTCTTACAGCGTTGGTGACCCCGGTCTCACGCACCGGGGTTTTTGACTACGAGTTTATCTGTAATTTACGGTTCATGCTACTTTTCATTGGGATAGATATAAAATTTGATCTTTTATTGTCAATAAAACATAGGTATTTAATAAATCAAATCTCTTTTATTAGCATAAGACAACATCTTTGAAATAACTAAAATTGTCAAGTATTTTAACAAAGTTTTTTTAAAACTCAAAAATAAAGCATCAATCTTAATTATTTAACAGTAAAATTAGGCTTAGTCAGTCTTATGACACTGAAAACATAAAATGAAGTAACATAAATGGTAATACTTCGACCAAAAAAAAAAATATACAATACTAAAATCACTCATCTTCAACAGCCAAACAACTAGAGCAAGTTATTGGTACTACGTGCGATCTGGTTCGAAATTATCTGGTTCAAAGTCACTTCCAGATTCACTTTCCGATGACGTTTGTTATCTGTCCTCATCAGATACTGCTTCTTGCAAAAGAGCCTCGAGACGACACTGATTACTTTCGTAAGATATGCTGAAACAGTGTTCACAATTTGAACAAAAAACACTTAATTTCTTGTAAAATATCGATCAAATCTAGCAAAACACTTACTAATAATAGAATTATATGATTAAACTATAAATTACAACAATAGCTTTATCAAAATAAGTAAAATAAAAAAAATACACAATAACCATTTTACTTACTTAGTTGGTGACGCCGGTCTCACGCACCGGGTTTTGGCCAAAACTCAGTAACGTGCGCCCGCGTCGCTGTCGTGGGGTAGGGGTAGGGTAGGGGGCGCGAAATTAGGCAGCTACTCGAAACCACAGTGCAATTCGATAAACGGTGACAAAAATATTTGGGTTTCTTTAACTGCCCGGTCTCACAGACATATGAGGTCACCAATGGCGGGTTAAGGTACATTCATAATTTATAAATATTCATTGATCTTAAAATTTTTATCAGCAATATTGTGAAGTATCAAAATTTGCTCTACCATGTCAATATAGAATGAACTAACATAATATTATTCTCAAATATTCTTAGAGGAATTCGCTAGCATATTAAATAGATATCAATATGATGAGACTGCTGGAGGGTCAAGAATTCTTGCGTATATTTTTATTTTTATAAGAGTGGATATTTTTCGCTTGAAATTCTAAATCTTCCTATTTAATGAAAGCACGGTTGGTCAGTATAAAACATATTTGAGAAATCTATATCGACTTATTTAAATGTATTAATTATTTAGGGCCGATTTTTCAATCGCGAGATAAACAGTCTAATAAATACCCAACGAATAGATTTATTCAATTATTTATCTAACTCATTACGGCTCGCCTA
>CAJQZN010038971.1:0-14963 GCA_907164685.1 Colias eurytheme | reverse complement strand
CATCCATACATCCATACATCCTTACAAACTTTCGCCTTTATAATATATATATTAGAATATATTAGATATATTAGATATATTAGATATTAGATATTGCAATAACTTAATATTATGATAGTTTGTGGATTGTGTATTTAAAATTATGATGGGTATTTATAAGTTTGTGTGTATGTGTGTTAATTGTGTATGTACGCTGACCGCACGATCAATCGGCCATCACTTGTTGGATTTAGATATTTTCATTCCACGTATTTATTGCTTTTCACAAAAATTAGACACTGGTTTAGAAATAAAATTATTTATTGTTGTAACCAACATTTTTAAAGAAAAGATGCTGCTTTTTAAGTAATAGGTCAAGGATATAGAAATAAAAGAAAGATAAAAATATGCGAGTGAAATTTCATTTTACATTGTTAAAATATCTTTGAATCAATGTAATATGTACCAATGTTTTGTTAATTTTTAGTACCTATTTAAAAATGATTTATCTCTCTTACGTCCCACTTTATCGGAACTTAAGTTATATTTGCTAGAAATATCAGCTTACGGAAAACGGATATTATATGATACTCAAATATCTATTGAACAAAAAAACACAAACCTCATTTTGTGTTGTGTTCTTCCGAAATGAGGTTTGTGTGTTATCAATTAATTTGATATTAATAATATACTTATTACCTACGCATATTAATTTCTATACCTAGGTATTTTGATGTGTTGAAACACTTGGAAATATTAAGTGCACAAAGTATAATATAAAAACGATTGTTTTAAAACAACTAAGTACTAAACCATCGTTTATGCAAAAATTTTAATACAAATAAAATAATTTACTAAGTGTGCATTAATTTACAATGGAGCTGCATAAAATCCCGGCAATAAATATCTAGAAAAATACCTCAAAATCTGAAGGACACACATCTGTATGATTATAACGTAGTTTCACATTCTAGTAAAACAGAAAATCTCTTCCAATGATTGCAAAACACAGTAAACACACGAATAAACTAAATGGATTACTAAATGGATGGATTAAAATATACCGAACTTTCTTTATTTCTTTTTATCATGTTTAGGGCCGATTTTTCAATGCTTGGATAAAACTTATTCGTCGAATAATGTATAAAACTACCATTTTAAAAACGTATTCTAATTGCCCGTATTTTACAGTTTACGTGACATTTTAATATTATCGTGTAAACTTTATTGGACGGATAAGTTTTATCCAAGCATTGAAAAATCGGCCCTTAATAAAAAAGAAAATTATCATAACTGTCACATAATATTAAATCTCGTTAAGGCTTATTTAGTTTAATTTAGCATAAAAATAAAATAAAATAAGGACCATCTTAGAATTTAAAATAACAGCTTCTTTTCCATATAAAAGTAAATAAAGAAAACCTAGAAACAATTCTAACAATTATTATTATCTAATAATAAGCCGCAAATGTAAACATAATTCATCAATTTGCTTCCTTAATCGAATTAATATACCAGGGCTTAGTTTGAATAATTACATAATAGTCTAATTCACGATCTACACGTACATTTTCACTTGTAAACACACACACACATACTGACACACACAAAGAAAGCCGCGTTAATTGAAAATGAATGCAAGTTGTCAGCGAAGATGTTGAATGCTATTGTTACAAATGCAATTGTTGTCTAGACGCTTCTAGAAGCGTGGAACATCATATCAAGTCCTGTTTCCGTTGGGCCGCTTCATAAAGCTGTCTTTCATCTTACTGGACGTTTTAAACGTTAGAAATAGCATTTATATTAATGATTCCAGCACTTTCAGCTGAAATTTTGCGGTTTTGTATTTGAGACACGAGAGATATTTATTTAGATCTGATATGCACATGTTTATGAAGTAAAATTTGGTAACAGGTTAAGGTTGTGCGGTCACTTTATTAATATTTAACAACAATAATAGGTAAAAACTATGTCCACGAAACAACGCAGTATCATTTTTTCTACAGCAACATAAACGTAAAGTGATGGCGATTCGCTAGCATATGAATAAACCCACCGTGTTGAATTTATACTACATGTCACGCATGCAAGCGTGTTCCGCAAATATCGTTAGCTTGGAATTACACTGTTCTCTTTATTTACATGTTAACGTCAGTTTTTTCTTGATATGCCATAATATTTATGTTTTTTGACGTTGAAAATGTTTTTCTGCAGAAGCCTTCCTATTTATTCCTTCCATTATAATCTACATGAAGGATTTAAAATTTAAATTCCAACTAGCCACTGTTTGGTTTTTGTGTTTTATAATTGAGGTTTCCGTTTTCATATCAGACAATTTATTAATTTAAAGTTTTAATTCACGCAGAGATTATATTAAAACACCTAAATTAAAATAAGGTGTAATGACGAAAGGATGTGACGCTACCATAATTACATTAAGAGTTTCAATGGCCACTGTACTATGTAACCAAAGTAACTATTATCGATTTTGACTTTCGCACCTGTAATTGTCACTAGGGAGTATCAATTACAAATCCCGTTGAGTTCAGGCGAGGCGGCTGGCGCTAGCAGCTTTCTGAATAATTTTCTCGTTACTCTGGTAACACTGCATCTGTAAACACTTGGCACCGTGCCAGTAGTGAGCACAAATTGTGGAGTGTAAGGGTGGTCGTTGACAAGAAGTACGTGACCGATGGACCGGCGCAACATCGGTAAAGTGCTGGTATGAATTCAAAGGAGCCATCTTGATTTTTAAAGTTTACTCGTTATAACGCTTACGCGGCATTTCTGGTATAGACTTTTTGTTGGTTGCTTGATGTAAGCCTGACGAGGCTTAATATATTAACACTAGGTACATAATACATGTGATAAAGGCGTTTGAAAAGGCTGTGTCACTTGAAAGTAGGTAATATAAAAACATAAACATTAACTTATTATAAATATAAACAGTGCGTTTACTTTATCATTAACATAAATATTTCCACTTTCTAAGTACCTTGGGAGTTTAATAATTATAGAAGCAGTTCAAAACCGTCAGGAAAATAAGCCTTTAAACCAAGACAAAGGCGCTTATAAATATTAATACCAAAACCTTCGTAATAGGAGCCTTGCTTGAAGGTGGAGCGATACGCCATGGTGATCAAAATACTTATTAGCATGGAATATCCATACTAATATTATAAATGCGAAAGTAACTCTGTCTGTCTGTCTGTTACTCAATCACGCCTTAACTACTGAACCAATTTGCATGTTTGGTATAGAGATATTTTGATACCCGAGAAAGGACATAGGATAGGTTTTATCCCGGAAATCTACGGGGACGGGTTTTTCTTTGAAAACGCGGGCGAAGCCGCGGGCGGAAAGCTAGTTTAGAATAATTATAAAATATCATAGATTTTCTTTTGATTTGTTTTTGTATGTCGTAATAGTTCTTTTTGACAAACTTTTGAAACATTTATTCAATGAGTAGGTAGGTATAGTCTATAATGTGGACAAAGAAGAAATAAAATGAGAATTATTATCTAATATTACACGCTCAACGAACCTTAATTTTTACATGAGATAAGTACTATGTGTAATCCAATATCGCTTTTACATACAATATTCATACTATCCTGTCCGTTTTTATAAATAGTCGCGTTCGTCGTGTCCATTTCTGTGATCGATTGATGTAAATGGATGAATCGTCCCGTTCCCACCGTATATCATGTTTGCTTTCAAGTTACGGAATTTTCATTTTTTGCGACAAAATTGTTTGCGCGGTCAGCTCGACATGCTTCTCTACTCATTTCTCTTCTGAAATTGCATACGATGCATTTGTGAATAAATTCATCGTTTCAAACAGGGAATGACGAATTGGCAATTGAGACGATTAATCAATTAAGAAATTATCATTATTTCTACAAAGATTACTAAAATAGTGTTAGGTTTCTTCAATTTTATTAGTAAGATATCTTTTAGATTGTCGTCATTTTATATCATAGCAAAGCCGTTAGGTAGCAGCTGTTACCTTAAGAAAATGGGAACATTATGCCCTAATGATTAGGGTGATCCACAGAAGGGATATTACTAAAAGTTTATAGAAATTTCGTTTAAGCCATTTGAGCCTTGCAAACCCGCGTAGAAATGGCTATATTTATATGGTATGAAACTGAAGAACAATGAGTTTTAACTCTATTTCTTAAACGAATAGTTAGTAATTACATTTCAAAGAAAATAACATAGAATTAATAGTTATATAGTTATTAAGCAAAAAGCAGACCGTTAACAATCATAGTTATGTCCAATAAATTCTTGCAATAGTGGAATGAAATCTCAAAATCTATATAGACACACAGAATAGATTCTACGATTTAAGTAGTCTCGATAACGGATAAGGGAATAAAGCGATACGAGTTTGTAAATATACTTTCTTTGGGAAGAGGATTCGATTCGTCGCTTCACCGAACACGATGTCTATGTAAATGTGTCACTAGGCTTGTTTGAGGGCATATTGAACGGTTCGCACGTTGTCACGGCCTTGTTGATGGAACAATGTTCCTCGCTGACTGACTTTATATTCTTTTTTGTAATCCTGGACATTTTTGTGTTGGGTATATCTGCGCGTATAAAGCAATAAATCTACTATGTAGTTCGTAATCTACCGATTTATCAATTCATGGTATTGTTATAAGGTTTTAATGTAAAATGATCGTTTATACTACGCTTACGAGCCGAGTATATACTAAGTTTGTATACCTACTTATCTTTTCTAGCAGATTTTCCAAGAGACATACGTGCTCATCTTAATTACATATTAGTTTTAACCCGAATTGGTGACTCGCATTTCATACAACGAACGCGAATAAATACTAATTTTCGACAAAATGCTCTGAAGCCAGTGTACATAATAATTCTGTGTATATTGTATTCTATAATAAACCTTATTTACAATTCCATCACGACTATACACTCGATTTAAGGCTGATAACTAATAATTCTGAATGCTAATGCATGCAAACTTCGGGCGGCGCATCGCTTCGATTGTTGCCTTTTACTATTTAAGTACTGAAACATGGAGGTATTGTTTTAGTCACTTATAATTCAGGCTTATTTATGTAAATAACTAAATTATGAAACATTCACGATATTATGAAACATGAAGCATTCCAAATTAAAGCATTGTACCGGTTGTAAAACATCAAAATGCAAATCGTATCAAAAGTAAAGAGCTACGCGTCGATAATTTTTTAATTAAAGCAGAAACTACTATTTAGTAAAATATAAAAAGAAATTTAATTTAATAAAGCCACAATACTCTGTTGTGAATGCTCAATACATTATATGTGTCACAGTCATTCCTATTTTCATCTGAGAACAAACACTGAAGATACACGAGTCAAAATGGGAGAAGTAATAAATAAACAGACATTAAATTAACGACTGTCATTAAACAGCGTCATCACCAAGAACCAGTGAACATAATAGGACGTGATCAATTTAAAAAAAAATATGAGTTGGTTGAGTGCTCTCTAGGGACACATAACGTTAACAAATTGCGGCAATTTCCAATGCGTAACATATTTCGATCGGTATATTGTTGGTGAAATGACGTTCGAGTGTCTTCCGTGAGATTCCTCGTAATGATATCTCTTCAAGCTTTTTCATGGAAACATTGTTATTCTTTGTTTATAGTGAACATTGATTGTGCACTTTGAAGAGATATTAAAATATATGTAGATTCCTGAAAATCCTTTTTGTATTAGAACATTGTGGTTGTGTAATATTGAAAAAGAGAATTGAATTTTTGATTCTAAACCTCGCTTTGCTTTTGGCAGTTTCGTAACTGTCTGTGTGGTTTTGCGTACTTATATTTTTATTTCACTTTTTGTAAAACTAGATTGTGTTAAATGGAAATTAGCATGCCGATTGAATATTCTTAATGCAGGTCTGATTTGAAAGTATAAAAGGAAATGTTCCAACTGATTGAAATTTAAAATACTTTGAAATATTTTCACGGAACGAAGATCCTTAGTCTTGTATGATGCTTTAAGCTTTTGTTAAATCAGTACTAAAGGTTGGTACTAATAATTTAAATTTGTTTTATAAATGAGAAACCTCCTTTCGGATTAGGCCTACTTATGGGAAGAAAGTATTTAAAATATAAAAGACATATTTGTTTATAATAATTATGATTAATAAACAGCTTTTTTTAATTCACGCTAAAGTTGCACTATTTAACATGATAATATAAATCTTCTAACGAAACATTCCAATCTACTACGCATTAATTTAATAAACATTCAAAACATTCGACTCAAAAATTATTTGAGTCGTATGTATTAACAAAACATATATAATATTCGCGCTTTTCACCGCATTTCCTGAACATAAAGTCAGCACACTGAAATTAGTCACGCATTAAACACGACTATGATTAATGAAATGGCGCCAACTTTAGCAGCTGCAATGAATGATTACAAACGAGCCGCGTGGGAAACAATCCGATTACTTATTTAGATGTTTACTGGATTCATTAAAAGTCCAATACATCTACGAGAGCAACCAATTAATATCAAGCCATATACGCAAACAAACTATGACGATCCCTTTTGGTTTATTTATGTATATGATAAATCTATACCTATGTTGCAGTGCCTACAGTTGTGTTATATAGGGTTTTTCATAAATGAACACTTTTCACAAGCTCAGACACACCATAGATTATGGTGACTATGGTCACACTTTGTAAAATTTCTCATCAAATTTATAGACTTCCTACTCTTGTAGAGCTTTCTAAATACCTACCAATTTAAAGATATATTTACAGTCGTTTTACTGATTCCGCTTATAGATAACAACTGCCCCGTCTTTTTCCTCTGAAAAATAAATCCAAATATTTTCATAACAGTAAACAAAATGAAAGCTTTTCAAAAGCAAATTTTCCGTTCACCAGCCGCATAATAACATAAGATTTCCCTTAGTGATAACATTCATAATTTTGAATTCCTACAAACTTTTGTACCGAAAAATTATGACCAAAATAAAGTAAAGCGAAATTATTTTGTACTTGTGCGACATAAAAACGTTTATCTAAATCACGTTGCGTTGCACTATATGTATGCATGTAATGAGGAAAACAACACAAATTGTATCTATAACAACATAACTTCATTAGAATGCATCTGTTTCCCGCACCGTCATTTCTATGCATTAGTTTTCATAGTTGAATCGCAAATGAAGCCTCTACAAAGTATATCTTATGTAACATGTGTAAAGATCACGTCGCGTTTAGAAAAATTATTTGCAATATGCAATGAACTATTTTTCGCTCTCTAGAAGGAAACTAGAATTTTCTGGTGAAAAACACATGTCAACAAAATGACAACGTAATAAACCGTATACTTGGGTACATGATATTAAATTATTAACACTTTATAAACAGTTAATCTTTAACAATTTGCCAAATTATTTTGTACACACTTAAAGGGTTGCACTATACCACATCATTAGAGGTATAAGTCAACCACAAACTACAAAGCGAACCAGTTGTATTCTACGATAAATATTGCGGGTGCAAACTTTCAAAGGATCTCGCAGTATAAAAGACGCAAAAAAACGTGTATTATATTCATCTACGAGTTATGGTGAAGGATGCGATATGACCCTCTCATTTTTCGTAAATAACGCGATAAAACATTATAAATGTTTCATCATTTCAACATCTATGAGTGAGTACGAGCGTGACCTAATTTACAGCACTTGAAGCGTATCTCTTCAAAATTCTATCAACCTATAAGCTGCAGTCTGAATCCAGGAATAATCTACGAAGTTAGTGAACATAAATTTACTTAGCCAGGCTACTGCGAGATATGGCCTGATTGCATTTTATCATAGATACGGTAGACCGAAATAAGCAATTTTTTATTTTAGTTCAATTCTCGATTTCCATTAAGAAGAAAATGCCGCGAAAAACTATTTCAATAGAAATATTTATTATCTACCTACCTACCCTATGTAAGAGGTTTAACGTACCCAAAGGTTTTTGCATTGATGTACATGTGTTTGTTGTTATATACTTATACTTTAATATCTATTATTTGGATTGCAGTATTCGTATTTTGTTCACTAAGCAGTTATTTCTGTTTGGCTATGGCTATTTAGCACCCAAATACAATTTCGTTTCTGTTATATCACATAATTATCTTTGTTCTTTAAAATTAAATTTGCGTACACGTGCATTTTTTAAATTATTAAAGATTAGGTACGTATTTTATCTATGATAATATTATTATCTATGTATAGTATTACATTATCTATATTATGTAAAATAATAAGGTCGCTTGTTCATTGCAATCAACACTGCTAATAAAAGAGAATACACAAACTTAATTCAAAAACGAGGAGATAAAAAGACAAAAAGGCTAAACAATACTTTTCGATACGCGTGCGAATTGAAAGGGTCGCAGTGAATCACAAGTATCTTCCGGTTGGGAAATGGATGTTTTTTTCATGAATATGAATACGGTTTTATTCGCT
The DNA here is from genome assembly GCA_907164685.1 of Colias eurytheme. NCBI lineage: Eukaryota > Metazoa > Arthropoda > Insecta > Lepidoptera > Pieridae > Colias > Colias eurytheme. Next base: position 6,467 of record CAJQZN010038971.1, on the reverse strand, counting down.
CGTGTGTGAGTTGTTTTACACATTTGCATTCTATTGGATTATTAATTTGTAATACTTTTTACAATTTAGTAGATACCAGCCCTCGTTATGGCTAAAAGCAGTATTATGTCCAGTGTGGAAAAATTACTCCCCAGTCCGTTATAGGTAGGCTAGAAGAACCACGACTTTTTAAATTAATACTAGCAGTATTAATTCCAAAAGTCATGCATAATATTGGTTGTATTCTGTACCAATATTATAAAGAACAAATTATGATTGTTTGTTGCGTTTGAACTTTGAAGTCAAAAACTGCTAACCCGTTTTTATGATTTATTTTACCATACGAAAGCGTAGTGAATAGTTTACATAAGTAGGATTATAATTTAGTACTTTTCCTTCATGGCGCAGTATCTGAAAGGTAAAATTAATATTATTCTCTATTTGACGATGGAAAATGTACAAATATCTTAGTGAATATGAAACAGGAAAAATATATTTCGTATTTATGAAATATTCTATCGAAATTATAATAAAGCAAGGAAAATTGTAGGTATCATTCTTTACGAGGAGCACCATTATAAATATATGAATTAAAATAGGTACTATTCATTCAATAGTAAAGTGATTTTTTCCTATTGTACGTAGAACATAATATTTACTGAATAAGTGAAAATAATAATTAAACGTCATCAGAATCGCATTCAATGTTTTCATAATTCATATGATACTTGAATATAATTCAATATGTTTTCAGGTTAATTTTCAAATGTACTACTAACATAATAATGAATTTCTTTAAGTATGTCTCTAAAATTAAAATCGGTAGATATAATCGTGAGTTATTCATATCTACATTTATTATATTATATTATCTACTATATTCAATTGCATTTTATTATTTAACATAGAAAAGTTCCTGGAGGCAGTTTAATTCAAATCTCACATTCACAAAAAACTCACAAAGTGAATATTTACACATTTAAGGACTTCTTTATTAACACCTACTTTGTTCAGCAACTAAAAGGTAACAATAGTCGAAACATAAAAATAATTAAAAAGAATATATTTCCATTGACCTTTAATTTTCATTTGTTCATCATAAAACGTTCGAATTAAAATTGCGAATATTTCGTTGTTAATTAACCAAACAATAGTTAATTGACATCGCTTCGTGATGTCGCACTTCGACAGCTATAATAATATGTGACCAGAAACATAAAGGCTGTATGAAAAATTATGAATGAAATAAATTTTAAAAGGCATTAATAAATATGAAAGGCAATTCATCAATACATGCAAACAAATTTATTCTACGGAGATTTTTATGCCTGGAGTTTTAATTGATAGCTGCTTTTAATATATTCCAATATGTTGAAATTTCAGATTTTATGCAGATCAATATTTAAGTATATATAATGTTACATAATGAATAAGCTTTTCAACGTGGCTTTGCTCCCTTCGTAAGTGGGATTATGCAGAAGCATTATTTATGTTTGATGTTCAAAATACCTTTTGTGTTACATTTTATAAATAGAGTTGCAGTAAACAGCTATATTTAAATCTAAATATATACGTTTTCTGATTAATTGTCGTACTTAATATTACGATACTATATACCTAAATAAATTGTTATAAAACAGATCATGCCTTTAAAATGTATACAGTACAGTCCGCCTGTACTGTATACATTAAACCCCAAACAAGGATCGGGTTTGTTTAGATTTCAATTAAAACTTGTCCTTGACTTTAAGCCCCATAAAATGAGGTTAACTTTTATTATTAGGATACCTACGCTCTATTTAATTTCTTCCATCACTACATAGTATAAAACAAAGTCGCTTTCTCTGTCTCTATGTCCCTATGTATGCTTAAATCTTTAAAACTACGCAACGGATTTTGATGCGGTTTTTTTAATAGAAGAAGGTTTTAGTATATAATTTATTATGTTTTAGACAAAGCGGGTGAAGCCGCGGGCGGAAAGCTAGATATATATAAGTCTAAAAGTAAAAGAGCGCACTAATTCAATAATTAACTTCTAAATAATTTTGATAACTACCCGCTGAAATATCTTAGGGAAGAACATTAATTTCAATAAAAGAATTAATAAATACAACAAATCTATGTTTTGCGACTTGTTTGTACTACGCTGTCTCGAATTAAGCGGAGCGTACTCAGAGGGTAGTTCTAATTAAGCTGTGTTAGCTAATAGTGATTGATCGTCTGTTGTTTACATTGGCTCTGCTTAATGGCTCTGCTGAGGATCGCTATTGATAATATAAAATAGCCTTGAGAAACTATACTTGAAGATAATATGTAACCATATTCATAAGTATAATTGTATTTGAATAACATAAGAAAAACGAAAAATATGATACGAAAAATACGAGTATAAGCATACTCATGAAATTAAAAAAAAATTCAAATTCAAAAATTCTTTATTTGGAACATAATAAAAAATTGTACATAAACTTAAATTACGATGACATCCGTAAAAGCATATTAATTATTAAAAAAATACATAATTATTGTAATGTCACCTATCCTTGGTTACTGTATAAAGCTTGAATTAAATCTGGCCGTTTTAAGTGGGTCAAAATTGAGTCTAAAGATCTATAAACATGCTAACAACATACAGGTGATGATAATAAAAGCGTATTAAATGGGGACCTTTTGTATCAAAGAACGAAATTTTAATTTTTTTTGCGAAAATGTATTTAAAAGTGTTATTTTTTTGTATCGAAGTCAAAATTAATTGTTTTATAAGTTGAGAAAAGTTAATTGAATTTTGTGTCCTAAACTACTAAAAACTACTTCTAGTTTTTTAGATTATGGATTTTCAGAGCAAAATATATACTTCGATTTTGATGAAATATGGAACAGAGAAATAATGAAGTTTGATAAAGTTCATAGGTTACTCTGTCAAGTAGAAATATATATACGGCTGATATGCGAATACGTAAATGCACGCGAGGAAAGTCGTGGGTGGAAAAAAGATATTCTTAGTTATTCTCTCATTTTATACATACCGAATATGATATGTATAAAATTTCCTACAAGTCTACGGAATAGAAACTGCTATCTGCTAAGGGCTGATTTTTCAACCCTTGGTTAAAACTTATTCGTCGAATAATGTATAAAACTACCATTTTAAAAACCTATTCTAATTGCCCGTATTTGACAGTTTGCATGACATTTAATATTATTGTGTTATACTTTATTGGACGGATAAGTTTTAACCAAGCATTGAAAAATCAGCCCTTAATAGAATAACTAAGCTAACTGAGAAACTTTTTGAAGTGGGAGTCGAGCATGCTTCGGCACGAACTGGGCCACGCTCGCACCGGGGAAGGTACCACACCCTCACAGAATATCGGCGCCATAGTGACAGTTTACTGTCGCGTTCCGTACGGTGAGTGAGGGGTCCGGAGGCCCACATCCCTTCCTATCCCCTATCCATCCTCTCCTCCCCTATCCTTAATCCCTCCCATCCTCGCCCCCTTCTCCCTAATTCCTTCCAAACCCCTTAATCCTTCTGGTAGGCAACAACCATAACCTCTGTTATGGTCTATGGGCGACGCAACCTGCTTACCACCAGGCAGTGCGTCCGCTCGTTTGCCTCCCCATAACATAAAAAAAAAAAAAAAATATAATATTTTTCTGCCATTTGTTTCGGCCTGCTGATCCGCTGCTTTTCCCGCTACAGTGAATGACGAAGACAATCAAAACCTAATTCAAACTTACTATGTAATAGAAAATTAGGCATTCATGCGTATTATTCTATCAAGAATAATTAATAAAAGCTTGCTCTCAGAAACTCAAGGGATAAACTGCCACAAAGCGGAGAGCTATCAATACCTACAAATACAATCGCTATTGCTGCAGATCGCTTACCGATCGATGTGTGCAACAGACCATGAGCGATTGACGCGTTAATGTTATTAACAAGATATTTATACAATAAAAACACGTCTGGGTTTTTTTTGAAGCTTTTCGTTATTGGTTTAAAGTATTTTTTTATTAATTTAGGTGACTAAACCTATATTCGTAGGGTACCATCTTGAGACGCTATATTCGTAGCAAATGAATTAAATCTAATAGCAAGTTCAATTATTTCGTTTACAATTATAGTATTAGCAAGTTCCATTTGAAACTTTATTTAACGAAGAAGTCTAGAAGAGTAAGAACCAAATAAATTCATGTTAAGATCCGTGTTTTTATACAGTAACAATCACCTTTTCAGAAATGACTAGGTACCTATCTTGTGTTCAAAATTTTCACACTCTCAGCTAAATCCCAGACAATAATGATTATTGGATCAAAACATCGCACTTATATTTAAAAGGGATAATATAATAAATTAAATAGATTTATTCGACGTTTGACTAAGCTGAAACAAAGCGTATGCAATTCGCAAGGACACAGACTCGCAATGCATCGTCTCAAAGGTAAAGTTTACAAAGACATAAAGTGAAGTCCCGTGTCTACTGCAGAGCAATGGCGGTTCCTGTGTTTCGCTGATCGATTTTTCTTTACATTCTTCTGTACATTGTTGGTCCTAAATATTTTCTTATTTTATTTTAAGGATAGCTACTTAAGAAGTAGGTGAAAACTATTCAAAATGCGACATAAACCATAGAATACAAACAACCATAAGGTAGCAAGGCCCTTTGATGAAAGACTAAAGAAAATACCTTGCGAAAAAATATATTAAACAGAAAGAACCAACACTTGAATTCTCATCTTTGATAATCTATTTAGATTTTAGCCAATCAGTATTAATATTACCTATAAATGCAATATTACCTATAAATTCATTACAAGCTAAAACTCTCGAGAAGAATGTTATATGTTGTGATTTGAATAAATTATATAAATATCACACATGCATACTGATTAAAAATATTCTATCTAATAATATAAAAACACAAATAACACTAAACAAAAAATCCCACAAATACCACACACGAAAGAGTGATAACCTTGAATTACCATTTATAAGAACTCTATACGGTAAGAGAAACTTAAGATTTGAGGGAGCACAATAATTGTACAATAGCTTGCCTAAAGCAATTAAAGAATCCTCATCAATTACTATTTTTAAAAATAAATTAAAGACATACTTAACTAATTTCGATAGCTGATTGTGTTATACTAACTGCAAAATTGTTATTTCTCATATTTGTAAAAGATCATGTTGTATTGTTCTTGTTTATGAGATTAATAAAGTTCTTTAAACCGAAAACAAAATGGATGAAACAGGGTAGAAATGCGTATAGGAAACAGCTGCTACGCGCGCCTTCAAGTTCACGTTAACGTAGGCACAGGCTATTCATCTATATAATTCGTAATTACACATATTCATTACTAATATTATAAATGTGAAAGTGTGTGTCTTGTTTGTGTGAAATTTATAGTATGAAATCTTGCGTTTGAAGAAAGCTAGGAGGCTTGAGTTATACGTATAGGTCATTTTATTGGTATAAAATAGGAGTAACATTTGATATTCATTTATTTTATTCATTTCCTTTGACCTTACGGGTGACGCCGCGGGTACTCAAACTCAAACTTAAACATTTAATTTTTCAATAAGACTTCTAAAAGTACAGTAACCACCGATTCGGAAAGCGGTATATATGGGACACATACAGTTTCTTATTCTGTATATTTATGTAATACATAAAAAAAACAGCAGTTCTGAATTAATTTCCGTGGTTGCTCATTGTCTTTAACGTGACAACGATCGTTAAGTTAATGCTACTACCATTTGAATGAGGTAACGACTTAGAAGCTTCCGAAAAGCTAAGTTTAATTGTATACATTAAACGGTTGGTAAATTAGCGAAGTCGGTTCCTAATGTTCTCCACTAATTTACATACAAAATAAAAATAAAAGCGAAAAGTGAGCAACACGCAGTATGCGGTAGATTAATTGTTTATTTGCGTCAGTTAATTATATATTCTTTAAGTTGCGTTGATTATTATCTGCTATTTGTTATGTCTTCGTATAATATAAACTGATTATTTTTCAATGTCAACATTGACTAGACGTGCGTTATGTATCCAACTATATCTATTATGATGAAATACTGTTTAACATCAAAAACATATTTTTGTGTGGTGTCCGTCAGAAAGAACTGTTTGATAACCTTCATATCAAGACCAAAGTCAATACATATTAAGCTAATAACTAACCCTGAATGTCAAGGTTTTTTCTAGTCTAAAAAAAGAAAACACATTATCACATTAAATCATAGTCATAACCACAATAGTGTACAAATCAGGTGAAAGCGTAACAATACTAAAAATATACCATCGGTCAAAAGGTCGCAAATATACGTCGCTCCGAGATAATCTCGATTGAATTTTACGGTCGAGCCATTTTAGGGAGAACGTATTACGTACCGGATTAAATGTCAGCGTGTCACTCTTGTAATATCTTCTAAGGGATTACATTTTTGTTACGGGACTGTTCTTGTTTTAATCATAAAA
>CAJQZN010038970.1:0-12679 GCA_907164685.1 Colias eurytheme | reverse complement strand
ATTAACTTACATTGTTAATGGTGCCCGAATCATTGTCAGTCTACGGAAGAAATAATCAACAGTTAATAAACGAGAACCCTTTCAGCATATACCTATACGTATAATAGAAGAATAATTTTTCCCTCTAGTTATGTTAAAAGCACAGCATCAGGAGTAATGGCGTCTTAAAGCAGTATTAATTCCATTGTGGGAAAGTGATAGCGCTAGATGACCTGTATTAATAGCTCTGTCAATTATCCACACTGGAATAAGTACTGCCTAAAGACATCATGAAAACCCAAGATATTTTTGGAAGAAATTATAAAATACTCATCACCAGGTAGAAAAGCAATTTTAACAGATAGGACCACGAATAAAAGTATTCAAGCTTAATAATATAGAAAGAACATTTAAAGAGCTTTCATCATTATTTACAATTGCTGACTTCTGAAGCATTCTACACTGTTTGTCAGACTCATCAAGCATTGACAGATAGAAGTAATTGCCCGCTTTGGCGAGGCAATTTAAACGGAATAAACCCTTGACCGCTAAAGTATTGTCAAAAGCTGTGCTACTGTTCATCATTAACACAGCCTCAATGCGGTGGATAAATTTTAATCTTCTGAATATTATTGACACACCTTTAATATTGATAAAAGAGAGAATATGACGATTATTCTTCAATCATACAAAACATAGTATAAAATACAAGTATAATAAGAAATATAGGCGAAATACGCAAGTAGTGACACATAAATTAGTTCTACGAAGGCTAAGCGAACATTGACAAAATTGATGTAGTATCCATAACTTACGCTAAATGGTAGTCTGATATTCTGTAAAATAAAATAATGTTAAAATGAGCTTTTTCCTATATATTAACAGTATTTTGGAATAATACTTACATCCGTGCATATATCTTCGATTCCTTTACCGCCGGAGTATATTTTCATCCGTTTTATTGAACCCTGGAAGAAAAGGGGATGTTAATTGGGTACTTAAAGTAACTGACAATTGAGTTTAAGTTTAATGCACAAAATATAGAGCGAGTTTATATATATAAAAAAAACATTCCGCTTTCACTTGAATGCATGCATGAATTCATTCATTATATAAATCAATCAAAGCAGAACTTTTTTGAATGTCCACGAATATAGTCATTAGCACAAAATATATGTGTATACTGTATAAAATGCATTTTACGAAACATGAATCGCGCCTTGCAGTACTCAATAACAAAATGATTGACTACGTTCAGTTGCGTTCTTTATGAGAGTAAAATGGTATGCTGGCATCAGCTCCGTATGGAGAGCGTAATAAAAATAGCATATTTTACAATATTATGGCGCAGATTTGATACACAACATATTTTATGAGATGCAGACAAGATGTAAAATATTACTGCGTCATCTAATATCCGTTCCCAATAATATAGTGAGGTGAAAATATCGCTGAAGGAAATTAAATTAAAATACGGTCTACATAAATAGACATTTGAGAGTTATTCCAGTTTTGGGGTTTGGTAAATCCTTTCTAAATAGGTATAAATTTTGAGTTACCGCACAGATAAGGATTAATTGAATAAATGTCCAATTATTATTTTGCGTAACTAGGCATATAATAAGTATGAACGGAAAATCACGGTTATTAATCTATTTAATCCTACACTCTTGTTCTATTCATTGGTACAGTCGTATGAGTTATGTATAAGCGATCTTAAAGTTTCCGAGGTAATGAAATTAACACCTCCTTATTAAGTGTTAGGGTTACAATACTATCGCGATAATCATGAGATTGTGTAGAGGATTACGTTGATATAATCTTGAATTGGAATTTACGATAGATATACAATTAGAAATTAAGGCCTTTTCCACAGATCAATCATTTGATAATTTTAAGCCGATCACGAGTACTTACTACCAAAATCCTGACCAAATATGAAATTCCCAAAAAATAGCCATTAATGATCACCTATTCCAGTAAAGCTACCTATCCTTTCGTCGAAGAACCCTATTAAAGTGTGGTCACCGATACACTGTCAACCGATACTCCGATACATCATCCCTGTTAAACCATTTTTCACACAATCTGATCGCCACAGCTACATATTAGTCCCTCAGGTTCGCGTGTAAATTTTTTCCCTGCTCAGTGACAGTGATTTATATGAGTCTGTTATTAGATATCTGGAGGTAATTCGTTAGAAGAGTATGGACAAATGAATTAAGTGTGGATGGATCATGTCAGGGTATGACTTTGACTTTCTATAGTTTAAATTAGGCTTTTTTACTCCGTGTGAGCAATAATGGTTTGCGGCATTGAAACATTTAATTACTTTAATTAATATCTTCTCCAATTTCACGTAGTAATATTGTACTACGTACGTTTTTTCTTGAGAAAATGATGAATGACAAAATATAATGTTATTTTGAATCTAAAGCACCACCTGCGTGCTCAGCAAGTTTTTTAAGATAAAATATTTATTTTTGTTTCCACAACACGCCAGGAGCTTTACCATATTCTTACCTTTTATTACAAGTTAATACCGCATGAAATATATTCTTATCACGATATTCACCGTAATCTTTCATATTTTATTATTCGTCGTCAAGATTTTGGCAAGAAAACAAAACGTGATACGTTTGCCAAGGAGACTGTTGATTTAATGGCATCAATACTTTCGACTTAAAAAGGAAGTAACTTGAGAAATTTTCAATATTTTAATGAAAGACTAGAAATTGACGAACCGTCTCAATATCCGAGTTAAAATAAACTTTCTCAAAAACATTATATTTCTTTTGAACTATCACAACAAGGAACATAGAACAAAACAAACCCGTAACATAATAATTATTATATGAGCGTCTTCAGTTTTCAAAGTACATGAATGTAATGCAATATATGTATTTACGAATGCTTAAACAATTTAGATACTTATTTGGACTGCCTCATAACAATGTAGTGAGTACACAAGTAGATACCATAAGCAGCTTTATTGTGCGGTGTAGACAGTTTCTCAGGTGCGCTATATAACGTGTTTTGATAGCAAATCACGTTATTGTCCAAAGCTTGCGATGTAGTAAATTATAAACGTACAATTATTTGGATAGTAGTTAAGAATTTATTTTGTAAACTTATTTATTGGTGTTTTGTAGTACTTATTATGTTTTTTTATAAATTAATTATTTAAAGATTTATGATAAATAACGAGTTGAATTCTACCACCAAATATATTCAGTTTCTGAAAAAAACCTGCATATATTTTTCTCAAAAATTACAATATGATATGAATAGCATGGTAACATAAGTAGTTCCGCATTGTTTTCAAAAAGTTATGAACGATGTAGGTGCTCTTATCGTAATGAAAAACTTATGCCATAAAGCACAAGTATTTTAAAGTACCTATACCATTCCAGCATTCAAACAAAACATATAAATTAAGGGGCTCACCAAGACATAAATCCAAAACGTGCGTCCAACTTTGCAGTGAACCGAAACGTATCCTCAAAATCCTTACAAACGAGGGAAGGTAGAATTAAAATGGCAACACTTCGTATTCAAATGTCAAGCTGTGTGATGAATTCTGAGAATATATGGGCGGTTTTGTACTAGCACGGCTTTAGGTAAAAACACCGAATCAGAAATTAGTCCGACTAACATATTATTCAGGATAAATAGTCTTTCTGATGGCAGCGTAATGAAATCGTAAGATTGGGCGCGAAACTACTCGTTTACAACTTTTATGACTGTGGAATAAGATGTTATTAAAGATTTATCAACGTCGAGATGAAAATACTGGCCTCGTTTCACCTGGATATTTAGAATTATTTAATTGTAAATTAATATGTTAGTGTTTCACGAATTTAGCAATTAGCCGTCTTATTCCTTCCACTAAATATTTCATTTAAAATATTCAAGATAATATGCCCGCCTTATCTAACTTATACTAATAGATAGGTATCAATCAAGATAAATACATCTATAAAATATAATAGACAAGACGAATACAATATGGACTTGATTTTTTATAAATATTATAATACAAAATACGATTTCAGCGTACCTACTCGTGTGTTCTGCCTCATTGCGGCGTGTATTCAAATTCTTGCTTATTTTCATTTTTTACACCGAATATTTTTTTATCAGAGTGAACTTGAAAGCGTAGGTAATAAAACGCTATTTGGCTTATTTAACTTCTCCGTACGTATAATGAATAATTTAAAACCTTTCTTTATAATATACTGGCTCATAGCCGTGGCTTTCCTCTTTTTGGACTTGTTAGGCGTAATACATTGTTTTTGAAGATTAAACAGAAAGTCTTTATTTTAATATTGACTCAATTATTGTATTGTATTGACTAGTAAGCATGTATAAGATTTCACATAGGTAAATTTATATGTATAGCTACACAAATATAGATAGGAAAGTAGATTATGTATTTGATCCGCGTCCAAACATTTGAATACGTGATTATCGTTACGTTAATTATTTTCATTTCAACACTCAATTATTGCAGTTTCAAATTATTAAATGTCCATTAATTATTAACTATGACTAACTGTTATTGAATATTATAAATGTACGTGCAATTAATTAACCCTAGAGTTAAAAATGTCTGTATAAAGTATCTACATTTCAATTTTCAATATACATTTGAGTTCACTAGGGGTGAATATACTTCGGGATTACCGTATATCGTAAGCCTGGCATCGTCACCTGAAGCAGATTTTTATACAAAAAGCTAAAAGATCTCTCGGGGCATGCCATCAGGCTAACTCGTGCGTGATCTAAAGCTTAAAAGGAAAGCTAAAAGAGATCCTATCCGAGCAACACGGGCGAGTGAGCACTGCAGAATACAAGACAAGACAAATACATGTAGGCGCCTGGTTATTATTGGTGTGGAATAAGAGCACATGTTCTATTTCTTTACATATATTTACATAACCTTTTCTTGTTAAGATGTGCCGGAGTCACGTCATTATTACGATGTAATGTATGTACAATTTTAAGTAACGTGTGATGGATGGTTTTTCATATAAAGGTTCGCATAATTTTGTTTTGGCCTACAATGTGTTTTGTTAGATACAGGTCAGATTCTTTAATATATTTTCTGATAAGTATTTTCAATTGTTATCCATTTAAAATATAGTTTGTCCTTGTTGAGGAATAATTAAAATATTTTCTCTAGAATCTCCTAGTATTGGTGAAAATTACAAGCACTTAAATATATTTTCTAGAAAAAATTCTTTTCTCTAAATTAATATCATCATTAATTAGGTTATTGAAAATTATTCTTTAATTAAAATTAAAATGATGTAATAAAATCCTAATCAAGCTCCTGTAAGAGTCTTTTGAAAAAAAATAGTTACAAGCAAATAATGAGGTCAGATAGTGCTATCTACATTTTTATGATTTCATTTTTTACACAAATAATTTTATTATAGCACCCTGATTTTGAAGACCTATAAGGAAACGTGAAGTACGTTTTATTAATCACTAGCTCCCTAAGCAACTTCGTCTGCTCCTAAAAAGAATATTCATTGCGTATTTTTGATAGATGCTCGTATTATTTTGCTCTTCAGTAGCTTTACTTGTGATTTACCCAGTTTATTAGGCGTTTTATTTATATTAACCAATGCCACGTAAATATAAATAAGATAAAAAGGAAAAGAGAAAATGTATCACAGCATAACTTACACAAAACACATCAACATTACTTCACCATTTTGCATATTATGATAATATATAATATGTACATACTTTGATTCCTACCAAAAGAACCTTCCAGAACGCATACAAAAAACTACGTGCACTACACATGGAAATAGGCGGTAAGTAGTTACTCCGCGAGAAATATGAGGGACGTGGAAGATTATGATAAGGCTTTTAGCTCAGTAAATCATCGGATTTCACGGTTGAGAGCTGAGGCAAATTTAAGGAAGACTGCAGCTTGGAACCGTGTAAGGTATTTGTTTGAACGTAATGTGTTTGAAGTAGGGCGCGAGTTAGACATTATTAGACTCAAAGGGGTTGCTTTTATTCAGAGGAATAGAATTTATAAAGTAATGTTCTAGTTATATCTTCATGTCTATTTGATGAGCTTATTGCACGCCTCATAAGCGAAGCGTTGAGGTGGGTACTACTGTCACTTCGCGCAAAACATCTGATTTTTCAAACTTAAAATGTCTTTATGTATCATACATTGCACTTGTAAGATAATACATACACACACATATTAAGAAAAAACACTATTTTAACGTTCATGATATTTTTGATGTCATTTTTGTTATTTAAACTAGTTAAAAAACAGTTTAAAAAAGTTCTGTCTTGGACGTCCGTGTGTCTGTATGTGCGGATCCTTTTTCTTGTTAACACGATAGCGACCGAAATACTTTACTAATCGAGTCTTTTTTTTTCTCTTACGCTTGAGTATGCTCAGGAATAGAACCCTTTCATTTTTCAGGGTCTGATTCGATGTGGTTTAATTGTTATTAAATAAACAAAAATAATAATTAATAAATATTTATTAAAAAAAAATTATGAGGCGAACACTTTTGGATTTTCCAAATATAATTGGCCTTATAAGCATTATTATATCAAATCGAAAAACTTGTATTATGGCTATAAGGAATTATAGTATGTTTGTCTGATAATTGAATAAGTAATTTTTAAAGGTAGGTAACTTATAAAATATATACTACCTCCGGCTGATTTTCTCTACGTGTATAATAAAGGACGATGACTACGGTTGTGAAGTGAACTATATCCATCAATCTTATGTTACTAACGAATTTAATATTACAATTAAATTATGGATAGCGATTGCATAATAAAGGTTATAGATATGTTCAATTCCTATAGCCTCAACCATTTTAAATGACTGAAATGTTTCCCAAAATGAAGTTACTTCGTGCGTAAGTGATAAATAAATTTTCAATCTTTATACGTTTAACCTACAAGAAAATGAAAAACAATTCAGTATGACTTCAAAGGCGCTTAATTTTTCCATCACATAAATCTTTATTTAATATACAAGCGACATGAAATGAGATCACGCTTGCGAACGTACCTTGAATATTAATAATGTATGATCAACTAATGTTGTTTTAGATTATTTCTTGCAATAATATGTAGAAAGGATGCAGATGTGAATAGCAATGACAGATGGCAGGAAATCGGAAGATTTTAATAATTCTAAGAAAAATTAATCGAATGCTGGAATTATATCAAGCGTGATTTACTTATTCTGTACGAGAAAAAGCTATTCCTTGTGAACTATATTGTCAGCAATAAATATTTTAAAATACAGACCCTGGAATAAGACATTTAAAACATGTAGGTGATTTCATTTCGAGCTAATTAAATATAGATAGATACTTGACAGTTATTATTGTAATATTATGTACTTTAAAAGTATAGCTTAGTTAGAGTTTTGTATTCTTTCTTTTACTTAAATTTTAATCGTTTTATTTCAGAAACAGTCTTAATAAGGAACATGCAAGAACTAAAGATCTAAATAGACGGTGAATTCAACCTTAATAAAGAGCCTAGAATCGCCCATTACTAGACAATATATACACAATTTCTTTCTAAACATACGAAATAAAGTAATTAGAATTGTTTGTATACTTCCAATTCTCTCCCAAAGGTACAGCGATACAAGAGTTAAAGAATTTTAAACCTCTTTAGGAAGTTGTTAGAAAAACGAAACGGACTTGAGAAACCTCGTTCAAATCCTTAAAGAGTCCCAAACCACCGTTCGGTCTTTTAGATGAAAAATGGTGTAAGTCATACGTTATATTAATTTCTGTTTCGTATAACTATAGACTGATTATTACGGTTTCTTTGAAAGCAAATCACTTGAAGTATTGAGATGATCTGAATATTTAACTCAAGCTCAAACTGTGTGAACTTGTTGTTTTCTGTTTACGGAATTTGGTTAAAATTGAGAAAATCTCTCTACTAAAGAGATTATAATTCTTTATTATTTCCATTTTTTCAACTATTATAATATACGATAATCGTATTATACTAGGAGACGATGTCTGGGTCAGTGGGCTTTAATAGTTTTCCTGTAAGACAGTAAACTATGCAAAAACACTGAAAATATTTTTTACAGGCAATCGCTTCTGTCTATATTTTAGGACACACTTACCAAACTTTTTATACGGATATTGTTAGTATAGGTACGCAGTACGCACCCCAAACTTGTATGAAAAAGAAAAAACTCCGGTAAAATTTCTTAAGATAAGCGAGCCTTGATTAAGTAAGCAATTCAAGAATATTTTCATGGTATGAAGGAAAGGTTACGTTTTCGACAAGCCTTGGTCACTGTTATTATACTGAAAAAATAATTTAAATATTACTCTAAATAAACTTTTTGATAATCAAATGAATCTTATAAAAAATAATGGAAAATATTTTAAATCAATTTACTGCTCACGATTTTCAAGATGGATCAAGATAACAGAATTAACTTTTTATAAAACAAGAACTTCTTGTCTTAATATACAGGTATTTCATTAAAGTTATTGAAAAAGTGTAACTGTTCCATATTCTTTTTCAAGTTTTCATGTTCAATTCTTGTTAAAGCTCAAAATAATACTCTTGTTCAGTCGGTAGCATACATAAATTAGCGAATCCCCAAGAACAAGATTTGAAATTTTATAACAAAGATTTCAATAGCAATTGATTGTATGAGACTCCACATTGTCCCATTCAAAGCAAGCCACAAATAAGAAATCGAGAAACGCAACAGAAATTGGATTTTCTTTGAGTTGAGACGGTTGGAAATTGCACTTATTGGTAACATAGAACTAGTCTTTGCTTTAATTTGCAATCGGAATTTTTCATATTTTACTAACCTGGTTATATCAAAATATTATATTTCTTAAACGATATTTTGCTAATCCGTTATAGATACCTTATAATTAGAGAATTAGAAAATTATGTATTGAATACTAGTAAGACGAAAAGTTTTTGATAAGATTTCGAACACGGAAAACTAATTTACTGGAGACTGTAAAACGTAGTTTTACGAGTAAAAGCATACAATGGATCAAATAAGAGGAGCTTATTGAAGATATAATATTATATAAGCTTTATCTATTCTTTTTCAATATTTAAGATTTACTGTCTCACCATACGATACATTTTGAAGTTAGCTTCGTTTTGAAATTTTAGAAGAAAACTCTACGGAAAATAAAGAAGCTAGTGGTAGTGGTGGTTCTTTTGAAATTCCCTGAATCAGTACCAGTTAGCTGAAAATATAAGGAAACTGGCAAAGTGGTTTGCGGTTCTTTTTGCACCGGTCCATGATCAACTTTCCGAGCGTAGTGTGAACTGAATTATTGTCGCACTTAATTATTGCATACGGGCACAACTAGGTTTAACCGCTGAACGTCGACAAAAGTAGCGAAATGAAATTTTTAGAGTGCACTCGCTTTAAATGACATATTTATCGCCCGGCGTCAGACGCAGTACCTACACTCGAGACATTCTCCAAATGACATTGAAAAATGCGTTTGTAATGCTTTTAATTTCCAAATTGTGTATTGGATTGTTTGATTATAAACAAGTTAGCGTTTCATCTTAGTATTATACTCGTCTATCTTCCATTCGCTGTGAATTTATATAATGGTTTGGTTCTGTGGCGCACAAGAAACTAGAATGAAACAAACATGATGCATATAATATTGAGCTGATTTTTGGGCACCCGTTAATTATGCACAGTAGTACGATTGTTAATTGTAAATTATTCCTAGTCCTAGTCTTAAATAGTTACAATGACACTAACCGTGTAGAGGTTAATTAAATTTCATGTCACAATATAAAATTAGACAGTAATTGAGAAAATAATGTGATTAGTATGACGTGCGAGCTGTTATCAATACTGATTAATGTCGAATTAGATACATAATTATATATCTTTACTTTTTGCCCTGTACCCTTTGTTATCTATATTTGATAAGTGAGTGTTGTCTAGAGAAATGTGTTTATAATAACTGTAAGGTATGATAAAACATATGAATGGATGTATTTTATGTGTTCATGTAAACGTCGTCGTAAAACTTGTATATATGTATATTATGTTTATAGATAAATTATTATTACATCAATGAAGATTGAGCCTATTTCAGTGTAAATAAGCTTATTGTGATTTGCGGATAATTCAACAAAGCTTGACATGCAGAGCAGCATTTCGGACCATGTATATATTAAGTACAACATCAGTTATCTTAAGTACCTTTAAACCGAAAATCCAACACACAATGCTAATGCCCACCCTTGATAAATATATGCACCCAATACAAATACTACTGTAAAACCCAAATATTGGAAGGATTTTCACATAATTGCTTCAATTGAACATCCAAATATTAGTGATAATTAAAAAAAAAGACACTTCAATTAATTTTAAAGTTGATCATGAAAGGATGATTATTTTTGTTCATACTATGTCGAATATAAGTAATTATAAGCACAGGTATTGTCAAAAGAAAAGAAAATATAATGTTTTATCCCTTCTAAGAAATTTCTTTCCGAAATTTGTCTCTAACAAACATTAATTTACTTTAACAATATTTTACATACACGTGTTACCTTCAAAGAAAATGGTAGCTTAATGAACTCATAATGCACGATTTAATATACAGCTTTATTGTATTTGGGATTTCTCAAATGATGTACCATTGTAATAATATTTCGACTAGGCAATTTTTAAGGTTTTTGATTTTTTAGTATTTTGGATGATGTAGTGTAAGATAGTTATTAAGTATAATAAACTCAGGTTCCTTATTTACAAATATAATATGGTCATGTCATAAAAACTTCAAGATGTAATAATGTGCGAATAGCTTAAGTTATATAAGTTATTTTATCTTATGTCTATTCAAAGTAAAAATACCATGATGTGTTGTATTTAGGTATCAACAAATATATTATTAGATACTAAATACCTAAATGTTTTGTACGAAAATTAAACACATCATTATAATTTAGAAATTACGCTAACGGAACGTTAAATATAAAATCAATATTTTAGCTATTTATAATATTGTTCATCGGTGTGTATCCAGCGTTAAACGAGATAGAATTTAGGTATTTACAAGCGAATAATATTATTTGCATTTGTATACGCACATTTCGTAATTAATTTACCATTCACGAATATGGAAATTTAGCGATAATACTGTTTGCAGGGTATTTATAGAATTTACTGTTGTTAGCATATGATTATGTTAATAATATTATTATAATTACTGTTTTTTTGGTAATTCTTATAAATTGAAGTTTATTAAAAGCCTTGGAGTAACTTATGAATGAAGGTTTTCATACATATAAATTATTAAGTGCATATAAATTTTGTGCCGTATTTGTTAATTTACCTTAATCACTAATAATATGGTACTTACTATAATTAAGACAGTGTATACAGAGTTTATCACAGTAACAACATAAATAAAGTTCAATTTTGATTGATAACCGAATTAAAACTTATGAACGCAAAAATACTTCACTCTAAAATTATTTTAATTATAAATCTCGTTCTTTTATTGTATCATACAACAATCATTTAAATCATAGATATGAAATCATTTTCAACCAACAAATCACTAAAATATGTACCTACTTAACACCTGAAGGTGCTCATTTATTCGATGCACAAATTCCGAGTATTTCCTCCACAATGTTTCCTTCCTTTGTATGACAGAAACAGAACGTTCGCTAGCCAAATATTCGGTGCATGTTTAACTTTTTAACGTGTTATGTACTGCTTTAGTTTCAGCCTTTACACAACTTTTCGATGTTTTGGTTTGTAATATATATTCGCCTTTTTTTTAGGAAATAGTTAATTTTAGTTTGTGAATAATTAGAAATTATTCACTCGTAGTCGAATCATGGGAAATGCTCTTTCTAATAATCGCATGTTTTAAATGTTTGGAGTCACATGAACCAATAATAATATAAATTTTAGTATTCTGATTAATCATCAATTAAAAATTAATTTCGACTTTTTCCTATATTAACCCGATATTAATTATTAACCCTTACCTTTGTTGCCTAATAGTCATATTTTAGTCATAGGTAGTAGATGTTACACAACTTTACTGGGAAAATAAACTAATTAAACAAGATAATTACAGTGAGTTCTACAATAAGGAAAACTCATTTACGACTGAGATTTATTATGATTTACGATGAGTGAATGAATTCATGCATAGGTACCTATTATATCGTACATGAAAGGAACGACAGCGATTTCTTAGTTTATCATATGATTTCAATATGCAATCTATTGTCCGTAAGAAATATGTTTGTTTATGAATTGACAATTATTTTTTGACATCGATTACGACGTTTACGTTAAAGACTAAGTATTATTTTAATATAGAAATTTGAATTGATGCAACAATAACAAAATAAAATTCAATTGACTTACCTCGAAATAATAGTCATCATTTGGGTCGAACTTTCCAAAATTGAATTTGGAATCAGGAGTGAATTTAATATTCTTAATATCCACACCTTCTTCTGCAGCTTCTTCTTTACAATTCAGGTATAACTTAATTTCCTTATCGATTGAAACAATAACATCGCGCCATTCATCAACTGTAGTATTCAACGTGAAATATATCGTCTTAGAATGGTCTGGGAATATATTGCTATGTAAATTCATTTCTCCATAATCATCGCCAATGAT
>CAJQZN010038969.1:0-21647 GCA_907164685.1 Colias eurytheme | reverse complement strand
TATTATGGTGAATTTTGTTCAATTGATAGATGTTTGGGAAGTGGAAACAAAGTCGTGTTGTTATTAAGAACTTATAATTATTATAAATAAAAAAAAATAAAAATAATAGACGTAAGTTCTGATAGACAGGATAATTATTTTATATATAAGGTTTTTTGTCGTTATAATATTATTACGATAGTCGAAAACAGCGACTAGGAAGTGGCTCATACAATATTTTATCATGGATATTTTTTGCTGTTTTAATAATTTAAAAAATACAATTTATACAGTCATTTAGTTTTTACACAGAAATTTATGGAAACTATTTTAAAATGGTAATTTGTATTGAAGCTATCTCAGTCTTTTTCTAAATTTTCTTGAAGTTCTTTTGAATCATCTTATCATAGTAGGTACTACCATTTACTACCGGTTCGGAAAGCAGTTTCTACAGAGAGCCGGAAACTATGTAATTGCTCCTTAAAATCATAATTATTGAAGTCATAACATGGTAAACTAGATTTCCGCCCGCGGCTTCGCCCGCATTTTCAAAGGAAAACCCGCATAGTTCCCGTTCCCGTGGGATTTCCGGGATAAAATCCTAATCCTATGTGTTAATCCAAGTTACCCTCTATATGTGTGCTAAATTTCATTGTAATCGGTTCAGTAGTTTTTACGTGAAAGAGTAACAAACATCCATACATCCATACATCCATACATCCTTACAAACTTTCGCCTTTATAATAGTATTAAGAAAGATTAATAATTAAAAATATTATACGCTGCCAGGTCAGCGCGGCGTGGTGATGACGGATGAAAAAAATATTCATTTAAGAATGACTATAATCAAATAAGGGAAAATTTCAAAAAAATATGGGAATTAGAAGCAAAATGTACCTACTAAATATTGCGAAGACACCAGTTTGAGTCAAATCATTCAAAGTGAGTACATCCTACTAATATTATAAATGCGAAAGTTGGTGAGGATGGATGTTTGTTACTCTTTCACGCAAATACTACTGAACGGATTACAATGAAATTTGGTATGTAGGTAGCTGAAGACCCAGATTAAGACATAGACTACATTTTATCTAGGAAATCTCACAGGAACGGGAACTTTGCGGGTTTTTCTTTGAAAATGCGGGCGAAGCTGCGGCAGGAAATCTAGTTATATTCCTATAGCTAATTTTAATTACTATGTATACCGATACGTACTAATATAATAATATTATAAAGGTGAAAGGTTTATTTGTTTGAACGCGCTAATCTGAGGAACTACTGGACCGATTTGAAAAATTCTTTCGGTTTTAGATATAGACCATATATTATATCGAGGAAGGCTATAGGCTATATTATAATAGGTATATCATCAGGCTAATAAGACCAACAGGAGCGGAGCACTGCGGGTAAAACCGCGGGGCGCAGCTAGTTAAATCATAAAGCTCGACTCCAATTTTTATACCACTACTAAAGATTAAAGTTTTCATAAGACAGAATAAGGTAAACTATAAAAACATCTCATAGGTGCCGACAAATTCGTCTTTTGTTGTCTCACGTACCATAGGGGAGACCGGGGATGGTTGACTAACTTTTGACTTAAGCTCGTATATCTCTGATGTTTAACTGTTTATAACAAAAATAGCAGTTGATACAGATAGAAGAACTATTCAGGTACCTAAAATACTAATCTATAACCTATATATTTATCATTATAATATTTATTTAGTCGATTTTCTAAACCCCTGACGCTTGGTCAACCTACCCCATGTCCGGGGTAAGTTGACTATAGGCATGGGGTAGGTTGACCTAGGCAGTAATTAGTGTAAATAAAGAGGATTAGTATAAAATAAAACATTAAAATGTACTAAATGATTAAAACTTTTTATTTAATTATAAACAAACTTAAATTTGAGATCCATTCTCGGTAAATAAAGAACTTTACTAAAGGTAAAAGGTAGTTTGTGGCTATAATGAGGGGGGAATGACAAAACTGTAATCCCATTGTTTTTGAAATAATCCAGCACCTCGATTGATAAATGTGGGTCGTGGTTGTCCAAGAGCAGAAGAATAGGCTTTTCTTTACTGGGTTTCACGTGTTTCACAAAATGCTTTGCGTATTTTATGAAATTTTCATCAACCCAGATGGGTTAGCGTCACCTTCTGGACCCGCCTTAAGAAAACGCTCCTTGAAATGTACTCTTGGAAAAACAAAAAACGGGGGAACCATGTTGCCGAGAGCTGAAATTGCTACTGCAATTGTCACTAAAGTGCCTCTTTCAGCCGAAGTCATTTTACCCCAATTTTTAATACCCCCGACCCCGGCGAGCTATGACTCTATTAGGCACATGGACTGTTGTAAGTCCCGTCTCATCAACATTCCAAATATCACCTGGGCTTAGATTTAATCGTTCGTAAACTGTTTTCAAGTTAACAAAGTCTCACTTACATTTTGTTTGTTGAACAACGTAGCTCTAGACAGGCTTGTAGGTTGAGGTGATCTTATTGATAACGAGGGATGACGTTTTAAGAAATTACCAAGCCAATCTTCGCCAGCCATTAATTTTGTATTCCAAGATTCAGGTACAGTTTTATTATTCTTTTTTGCGTATTCAAATGCAAACTTGCGTGTCTCATACGGTGTTAATCCATAATAAATGTCAGCAGCCGTCTTCAAATAAGCTACCAGTTTATTTTCTTCGTCATCGCTAAATACCTGCCTATTTCTTATGTACCCCGCCGTGTCCAGGGTCAAATCAGCTTTCCCGAGGTTCGCATAATGTTCTAGCTCTTGTTTAAGTTTAGTCACATAACGATGCAACGTTTTGTATGGAATTTGGTATTTTGTTGATGCTATTATTATCGAAGATTACTGCGTGGCAAGCTCTTTCTATATATCTTTTGGTACATCACCCCTTTCAGATTTTCTTTTGTACGTCCTCATTTTCTGTAAAAATACAACTGTAATTTAGTATGTGAGAGAAGACTATAATAGTGTTTACATTGATGATGCACATTAACCATTAGCCCACACAATTCTTTAAATAAATGATAAAATGTTATACTTATTAGAAAGGGGTTGGTTGACCAATTAGTCTACCTACCCCGAAAAAAATTAGTCAACCAACCCCTGACGCCATTTTGAATTTCACCTGCGTATCATATGCAAACTCTGGCACTAACATGGAAGCAATACTGTGTAATATAGAATAAAATTATCATATTTACATTTGGCATAACAACAGCATTGTTTCTAACAGATCCAAAGACACAATAACAAAAAAAGTACGAACGAAAAAAGTTACTTACCGAGACCAAAAATACAACATGTGATGCCACTCACGAACGCCACGCGACTGTGGCGGCTCACTTCACACAAGTTAGCGGGTCGTAGGGAGGCATCGTCGCTCGTGATTGGTTGATGAAAAACACGTGATGGTGGCGAGTTATTGTTGTTTAGTCTACCTGCCCCTATAGCCAACCATCCCCGGTCTCCCCTACTATATTTGCTTGGATATCAACGAATTTGGATTTATTGAGTATTGTAAATGGAAAAACGTGCTTTTTAGTGCTTATTAAGGTTAGCACTAGGTTATAGCCTGTAGGTTATTATTTAAAGGTAATTAGATAGATAGATTGAGTAAATATAATTTTTGTAGTGTCCGGTTGATTCGGAATACGCAAAAATATAAGAAAGCCTGTATTAGGTACTTACTGTGAAGATGTAGTTATCTAATCTATACTTATATTATAATGCTGAAGATTTTGTTTGTTTGAACGCGCTAATCTCGTGAACTACTGGTCCGATTTGAAAAATTCTTCCGATTTGAAAGATCATAGTTTAGGATTGAAAATGTTCATTACAATCGTAAATTGTTTAAAAATCTATTACTCTCCTCACAATAGATCTAAAGATAGTTAGAATCAAATTGCTGCAACTAGCTTCGTCTAATTTGATACCTACATTAACATAGACTATTTGTGTAAAATTTAGTTCAGTTGTTTACATTTAAATTATTACCTACTTTATACGAAACAATTGCAAGTTAATATTTTGTATCTTAAAAAGTAAACTATTTCCTAATAAAACCAAAAACTTTATCGATCATATAAAGTATTGACGCAAAAACAGACAAACAGATTTCAAAATAATTACCACACATTATTACGTCCATATAACAGTAGCTTACCTACAGAAGTTCAAAATCCGTCGGTATCGGTAAAGCAATTTAGTATATAGGTGTGAAGCTACCGCTTTAACGTAACAATAAAATCTGTGTGGTGGTCCCTTTACTAATATTTATAAAAACCCTGGAATGCCTTGAGATGAGACGGTTTTATAAAAAAGCTTTGACCGACTTTGAAAATGGAGGTTGTCGATTTAACACGTAGTTAGAGTCAATATACATAATTTTATAGGTTTGTTTATGTAGGTATTTAAAAAAGATTTACTCTTTCTGTACAAATGTGATTACAGGGCCGTACCTACCTACTAATATGACCTCTCATTCCCAGTCAGTTTACGCCGTGAATTGAACTGACGGGCAAACTCATATAATACCTTAATGAACCATGGCTGGTTATTGCGATCATAATAATTTGAATTTGCATGTAAGTTCAATTCACGGCGTAATCTGTCTGGAAATAAGAGGTCATAATACGGGCTACGGCCCCTGAGGATTTATATAAGGAGGAATAATCTCTTTAATATTTCAATAAATAATTTAATTTTTGTCTATTTTCGGTTATAACATCAGATTGTTGTGGTATTTTTATAAAAGGCCCTTCAAACTGTTAGAAAATTGAGCCTATTTCCCACATAAATTATGTAGTGCCTATTTGTTAAATGTTTTCAAAATCGCTTCAACAGTTTCCGACTTTATTTGGTAGATACAAACAGATAAAATAATTATAATTGATACATTTAAAAGACCTTTGAATCAAATAGGTATTATAATAAATATAGATATGTCATAATATTACTTTAAATAAATATACAAATAATAAACAGTAGCCATACCATCCCCCAACAACATATGTTTAACTAGATACGAACTGTCTGTTTGTTCGTGATAAGAATTATGTATACACATGTTATTACTTACCCCTATTTGAGGTTATTCGCTTGGAAAATCGACAATTAGCATACATGGTGTTGTTACTATTTATGATAAGGAAGGAGTCAATCTTGGAGTTACGTACAGAATATAGTGAAGTCCCATGTCCCCTAGTGGGGTAAGGGGCAGATGCATTATACATCTGTTTCACTGATCGACTTTCTTTAGGGACAAGTAGGTGATCAGCCTTCTGTGTCCTGCTAGACCTAGACTTTTTTTTTCTTCGTCTCCACCGGGAATCGAACCCAGGACCCCTCGGTGCTATGCTCACGCGTCAACCATTGTACCAAGGAGACGGTCGGTTTTTTCAGAATATAAAAAAGAAATACATAAATGTAAAAGCTACCAGTATTATGAGAATGGCTAGCTGTGTCGCGCGTTTTCACCCGCATTGCTCCGCTCCTGTTGGTCTTAGCGTGATGATATATAGCCTATAGCCTTCCTCGATAAAATGGATATCTAACACCGAAAGAATTTTTCAAATCGGACCAGTAGTTCCTGAGATGAGCGCGTTCAAACAAACTCTTCAGCTTTATATTATTAGTATACCTACCTAGATATCCATTCGTTTAACTATTAAGGTAGGTATATAAAATCTAACCTAGGTACTTATAGATTACGTAGTGGGTATAACAGAATTTAACATAAACGGCTAGGCCGATTTTTATGAATTTCTTAGTGCAAATAGGTATATTCGGTAATTCTAAGGATAAGTTTCAGTTTGTTTGTCACAATAATTAAGAAACTATAGAACAATACGTTAAAATTATTGTTTTAGAACCGTTAAAAATATCCAAACATGCCTACCTAAGAAGGCAATTATCTTTATTATTTAGCGTGGCTGCAGTTGCAGTTAAATGGGCAGAATCTAAAAATATCCAGTTATTTGCGAAGATTGTTAGCGCGTTATAAAATACTGTGTGCGCTTGCGCATCGAACGCGCACTTACGTGTGAAATGCGTTATTGTGAATGCATGGAATTATTAACCGACTACGAAAAATGGTATCTAAATTTGTATGTATTTTATGGTTTTTTATTGTTGTTGAAATATTTTTCTTATGGTGTTTGGTAGGTTTGGAAAGCAATAATTAATATCGTAAAACAATATTATAGTGTGCAAAAGACACATGAGTAGGTAGGTAATACATGTCTGTCTATGTATACACTCGATAGGCATGACCCGACTTTTGTGGCAGTCGGTAAAAAAAAGATAGAGTAGTAAAAACCTATAACCACATAACATTATCTATACTAATATTATAAAGCTGAAGAGTTTGTATGTTCGTTTGTTTGAACGCGCTATTTTCAGAAACTACTGGTCCCATTTGAAAAATTATTTCGGTGCTAGATAGCCCGTTTATCGAGGAAGGCTAAATAGGCTATATATCACGCTAAGACCAACATGAGTGGAACAATGCGGGTAAAACCGCGGAGCACAGCTTTATTTTTTCCAAACCAAAAATTATTCAGAACAACACAAATTTTATTTTCAAAATTAAATTAAACACATGTTTATCAAATAGTTAATTCTTTTAGAAATCATCATTTTACATAGAAATTAACTGCCACCGGTTTGAAAAGCAGTTTCTACAAAAACTTCAAAAATATTTTAGTTTCTTTGAATGTGTGTTTGTGTGTGTATGTGTGTGCGTGAGGGAAAGAGAAAGAAATATAAAAAAGTGGGAATTTATAATGTAATTTATAGTCAGTTTAAAATTTTAGTTTTAACATCATACATTTATGTTAATATTAGGTATGCTCATATTAAAATATATTTTATGTTTATGTATGTTTATCCGTTGTCTACTTTCCATAGTACAAGTTTTGGCTCGTTTGGGAGTCATTTTGAAAGTAAATAAATATTAGATTTTTCTTTATGGTCGATGTTTAGAAATTTAAGGGTCGTTTAAGATATTTATGGGGTAATATTTTTGGTAGGTACCTACATTATGATGGGAAATATTTTTCTACAATTATTTTACCTTCGTTTTAAATGTACGGCGTAATTGAACGAATACCTAAAAAAAAACTAGCTGCGCTCTGCGGTTTCACCCGCGTGACTCCGCTCCTGTTAGTCTTAGCGTGATGATATATAGCCTATAGCCTTCCTCGATAATTGGGCTATCTAACACCGAAAGATTTTTTTCAAATCGGACCAGTAGTTCCTGAGATTAGCGCGTTCAAACAAACAAACTCTTCTCTTCTAATATTATAGTATAGATTTAACATAGCTCCATAGTCCATATTATATCTACTGAATAGATATATCGAATTTATTATCTCTTATCTATAGTTATTCAGATTCTTTTCTAAGCTAGACGTAGTCGTATCAACATAATTCATATACCTATCTCATAAGAACTATAGTTTAAGATTTCTTCTTCGTTCTTGAATCCTAAATATTGACTTTATCACTAGAAATATTTTAGAGGCGCTTTACGAGGTACAAAAAACTATTTACCTCCGGTTTGAACAGCCACAGAGAGGAGCCGACAAGAAATTGTAGTTTCTCAGTTCAAATCATATGAATTTAAAATTTAATTTTTTCATATTGAGGTACCTATATGTATAAAGAACTGTTTAGTTTAGTTTTTGTAATATTTTGACCATAGGTATAAAAACGAGAGTAAATAAAGAGAACTGTAAATTCAAAATCAATTTTAAAATATATTTTTTAATCTTGGATCTTTACAGTTAAGTTTTTACTTGCGTATTAGGTACCTACGCTTAAGTTGAAGACGTCCTAATATGCTATATCTATTTGCTTACTTAGCCTTGGTGGGTAGGGCTAAGTAAGGTTATGATTCAGGTAGAAATATTATGTAGAAGTTACTTGAATTATTATTTTAAAATAAGATAAATATATTCTTGCGCTGTGATACGAACCGGACTATAGTCCGGTACGTACCTACAGTTTACTTTAGTAGAAATTGTCAAATTTTAAAATTGAGAGCTTTGTGCTAATTTCACCAATAAGAATTGATCCGATGAAATAGAACGTATCTAGATACAAAAATACATATTATTAGATTAGATTATAGAAAAAAAGCTCTTCTGTAAAAATTTCTTTCCGAACCGAGGGAAACTGATTTACCTACCTTATGTGATTTGTGTGCTTTTCATTGTAATCGGTTCAGTAGTATTTGCGTGAAAGAGTTAACAAACACACACACACACACACACACACACACACATCCTCACAAACTTTCGGATTAATAATATTAGTAGGTAGGAAGTAGGATAATCATATTCACCGCAAAACAGATATAGGTAGGTAGGTACCTGCAGAGAAATTGAAAATAAATCAACTAAATGCGATAGATATAATATGTACCTACATTATTAAAAAAGGGAAGAAAATACTACGTGTTAAGTACCTAGGCTCAAATGTTGTTTAAAACGTCGGTTAAAAAGGAAAGTTTTATATCAAACTGTCTGTTTATCCAACAAATGAACCACGCAACGGATTTTAAAACAGTTTTCACTAGTAGGTACCTACCTAGATATTTTGTTAATATGTCGCGATTAAATAACTGAAGTTTATTTCCGACTAGCGGTCCGCCCCGGCTTCGCCCGTGGTACATATTTCGCAATAAAAGGTAGCCTATGTTCTTTTTCAGGGTCTAAAGATTGTCTGTGCCAAATTTCATCAAAATCTGTTGAGGACATTCCGATGCTACGAAAATTAAAAGAAAACTATTCACAAACATTTAAGTAGGTAGGTAGGTACCTACCTATGAATGTACATTGTACGTGAAGCGCATGACCACGTTAATTTTTAATTTTTAACACGCTTTTATTCGTTTTACCTGTACCTATATTTGTTTGTAGCCGACTCCTTGACTCGATTTTGATTTGAATTCAAACTTTGTATCTACTTACACCTATCAAGGATCGCTGACAATGCAATAATTTCATGAGTTTATGCGTTTTGTTTAGTTTTTTTGACGATATTAATTATGACTATAGGTAATACCTATTTACCTACCTTTTAATATATTTAGTATCAAGTCATAAATACTTTCGTCCTTACATAGATAATAGTAGATACCTACACAAGTCGGGTTGGATAACTAATACATATACAGGGTGTCACACACGTGTCACACTATTGGTATACTAAGGCTGGTTGCAGAGCTTGACCGACCGTCAGTCCGTACCGTCGGTCTTGACGATACGCATCAACAATTTGTATGATATGACACTAATGCGCATGACAATACGCGTGCGTATGGTCGGTCTAGCTATGAAAGGTTTTATAGCTATCCATACATATGACAAGCGCGACTGACGTACGCACTGATGGTCGGTCAAGCTCTGCAACCAGCCTAAGCGCGAAGGAACTTGTAGTTTTGCATACACTGATCACGTAAAAAATACATAAACAACAAAATTACGTTAAAAGTTTTTTGATATTTTTTTCCTGAAAATCCATGTTTTCTTCTCTAGCTTCGCGCAGCCGTCATATATATACCGCTTCTCTAATGTGAGCATTTTGTCTGTGAAAACATAATCTTAAACGATAGCTCACGTGCTAGTGGCAAAAATGGGCGGGTTGCTTGCTATGGAGTATGGGTGTACACATAGAATTTTAAGATTTCATCTATTTGAAAAAAAAATGCGTCTGGAATTTTTTAAGTATTTTTTACGTACTCAGCGTATGCAGAACTATAACCTCCTTTGAGCTTAGTATACCAACAGTAGGACACCCTGTATAGTATTTTTAAGGCTTAACTACACCTGCTGTTAAACGGATAACTATTTACCTAACTAAATAAACTGTAATTAAATTAAACTATTATTTTGATCGATGTTCCGTAAACAGCTGTTAGGCCGAGAGCTGGCTGGGAAATTTGATGCAAATTTATTTTTCTAAGTTTTTAACGCTTGGAATATTTTTTACGGTTTTGATATTTAATTTTAAAGCATTCAAATGCTTTTTAAAAGAGTATTCTTACAGAATATAAAATATTTAATTATGATCACTATCGGCTATGCGTTGATCCGGCAGAAAGACGCGGGTTCGATTCAGGGCTCGTTCCTCTTTTTTCTATTCTTTAAAAAAAAATAATTTTTTATGGTTTTTCTTAAGTTAATATTTGAAATGTTTATATATTTATGGATGACAATATGCGCTAAAAACTAGTTAACCTATTACATTACTCGGAAAAGGTGTAGGTAGGTAGCTCTCTAATACCTAGACAGTAGGTACTAATTGTAATTACTTATGAGCAGTTTTTCATTATAATTGTAGCAAACAAACAAAAAAGATAGATATTTCCTACCTACCTACCTACCGATAAACGGCTGAAAAAAGTGTTAAACATTTGCGTGAGTGTTTATATCCTATCTACCTATAGGTGTGTATTGTCTTTAATCATTTATTTTTAAAAGGATAGGTATTGCAATAACAACTTTTTATTAAGGTTTATAATTGATTAGGTCTAGACCTTGTTTATGGTCTAATAGACTTTAATTACTTTTTTTGTAAAATAAAGAAAGTGAAGCGCGTCCAAGCAAATAACAACTATGGTATCTATAGGTACTTACCTATAATGTTAAAAAATGTTGTGACGATTCAAAAGTGCTTTTATAAGAAGTCTAATTGAATAAATAAATGTTTGTTTGAGTTTATAGGTAGAAGAAATTGTATTAACTACTAGGTTTCCGCCCGCGGCTTCGCCCGCGCAGTCAAAGAAAAACCCGCATAGTTCCCGTTCCCGTGGGATTTCCGGGATTGTGTCATTTTCTCGGGATAAAAAGTAGCCTATGTCCTTTCTCGGGTATCAAAATATCCCCATACCAAATTTCATGAAAGTTGGTTCAGTAGTTTAGGCGTGATTGAGTAACAGACAGACAGAGTTACTTTCGCATTTATAATATTAGTATGGATTAATTATATAAATACCTAGGTATAGGTATACCTTCATTAAATTTATATTGAAAGATCATTTATAGATTTTTACCTAGGAATGTCTCAAAAAATATATTCACGCAAAGTTAAAATCAGGAATAAATCACGTAACCCCAAATAGCGGGGGTTGCATTAGCAGAAATAATGGCGGGGTTGAAACGACCCCCGTTTATAAATCAATCAACCCCCCACATTACGTTTATTGGTTAAACTTCGAGATTGGATGGATTTTGGATTTTTGATTAGTATTGTTTTAGAGAAGTCACGGTCCATTTGTTGATTGGAAATGTTTATTTTTTGGATAGATGTTGATGTTTATAATGAAAGGAGTAAATGCGTATAAGACTTTATTTGGATTCAAAATTATTTACCTACCTATTTGATAAAATAACTTTAAAAGAAAAAGAAAAAGTAACTTTTGATCATTAGATTTGTGTTAGGTAAGTACCTACCTACTTAAATGTTAAAACTATAGTTTTAAATAAATAAAACTATGCAATTTTCTAGTTAGGTAGGTATATGAAACAAAATAATTAATATCTATGATTCAATTTTGGTCGGAATAAAACACAGCGTGTACTGGTTCTCAAGTTAAAAGTAGATAATAAGCACTAAGCAGTTACCAATTTATTCCCAAAACATCATCTTGAGCAAACCTACCTACCATACAGATCAGCTATGTACAAAATAACGTCTTCACTTGATTTAAATTAAATGGTGTAAATATAAACAATAAAAAATACATCCATTTCCAAAACCAAAGAGCTGCACTATTAGATAAATATAAGATCACACGTTAGTGTCCCGGTGGCATGGAGCCGCTATTTAAAGATATTGATCGAAATTTTTTCAACAAAATATCTCAGCTGCTCCGAGATTTTTATCAGAATTAGCAGATTGCACTCCGATACAACTTTGGCGTTAGGTTTTACACGATTTTGTCATGCGGGATACCTTGCAAAATATTGTTATTAGTTTCACTTTGGATTTTATGAAGATGGATGTGGTATTTCAATTATTAATTAATCGCATCGATTTTAATTGGATATTTCATCCGATTGGTATAAATGTTTCACACGTTAAAATATTTAATGGGAGTCGTAAAACACAAAAATTTTCCATAAATTATGTGCATCTTTTATTTTATGGCTTTAGAAAATGCTTTTAATTAGATAGGTACCTAGAATATGTTTTAATGACTCTATATCCGTGTCGAGTGGAATTTTCACAAACTTAAAATTTAAGTGTTTAACGCAATCGACATTTTTTTCTAATTTCTACAGCTAAGAGGAAAACAAATAACAGTAGAGTTGTCAAAATAAACACAAATTATCTTTGACCAATTTGTTCTTGCTATATTTCCGAGAGCTTCATTGAAACTTTTTTGTTTTAAATCAAATTCCCGGTACTCACTCGGCATCATCTCCACATGGGAGGAGGTGTCCATGATATTGTGATGGTGCAGCATGTCCGGCGGGGATTGCACCATCCCGCCACCACCACTGGCCATCACCATCCCTATATCAGATCCTACCACCCGCGTCTGAACACACGGGCCCCAAAAACCCAGTCACTGTTTAATGTCAAATACCACGCGCGCAGTTTCGGGTTAAGTTTTTCGGCACTATTTTTTTTTTCTTATTTCGTTGAACACCAACACAATGGTTCGACGTAAAGCACAGTTTTAACACTAATTATTATAATCGATTTACAAAGATAAGGCTATTAATACTATTAAACTCTACTACTATCACAAAGAACACTAACACTATTCCGTTCTTAGGCACTTCGTCATTTTTTTTAAATCAATAAAAAAAATAAAAGAGTAACACACCCTCTCGCGGCAGAAGCCAAGCCCATACTGCCGTACTATATGTATAATTCTATGGATCGACGCCAAAGCGCATGAGTGAACCGGCCCTCTTTCTGATTGGTCGGTTTGTAGAACGCCTTATCGAATGCTGCATTCTGATTGGTCGGAAGCTTCCCATTTTCCCGCCCCGCGGTTATAGACCCTCACAAAATGGCGACCCCCTCGCAGGCTTTTGATGTTTTTTTGAACATTTTCTTGGGTAAAAAATAATCCTGTTCAGATATAATGAGTATGATTTATGTTTCGGTCCTTTTGTGGTCTGCAATCTAGTTTTGTTGATCTTTCATGTTTTAGGTTTTAATCGTGGACTGATTTAAATATTGGCTTTTGCTTTTCGGATTATAATTGTGAGTATTCGAATATGGATTAATTGGTGAAACTTAATTAAGTAGGTAAAATGAAATTATATTTTATTTAACACAGTTTTTACAGTAGATAGATATGTACCTACCTATCTATATTAGGTAGGTCAAGTTGGTTGGAATTTTTAAGTGTTTATTGGTGTTTTAATATTTCAGCTAAAATTGTTCCCTAATATTTAATTATCGTAGTAAATTATTACTAAAAATAACAACCACCTTTTATACTACAAAACAGTTTCCTACACAGATATTGAAATATTAGCTCTATGTGTTTAAAAAGCTCTTTTTGTTGTCTTCTTAACCGATTTCCAAAAAAGATGAATTTACCTACTTGTGAAACCTGATAGATATGGTTACATATTTTATATATAGGTACTTTTGCAATTAGTATGTTCTTAGAAACATGTTTGTAGAGCGAGTGATGTTGCCACAGAACTATACCTATATCCTACTACTAGGTAGGTATTATAAATTGAGATATAGTTCTGTGCATGTTGCTCTAGGTAGGTTTTATTTTATACCAGCTGTCCCGGCAAACTTTGTACCGCCCTGTCAATGAATTAAATGTTGTGTTACCTTTTAGCTGAACTAATTTAGGCTTTGATGAACGTAATACAATGATACCTACAAAATAAATATTTATATGGATTGATATGTAATAGTATTTTTATTTATTACTTCCTTATTACCTACTTCAAACACGTCTACCTACCTAAGTATTAATTATTATCACAATTGCTAATCTACGTCTAGGTATACAATACTAATTCTGTGTCTTCAATTACCTATATCGGCTATATCAAAACGATGTATTTCCTACAACCCAATACCTATACCTACTCTATTTAAATAGGTACCTATTGTTATTCACAAAATGTAGGTATGTAAAGGATTATAGGAACAATTTATAATACCTATATATTATGTTTTTAGTCCAAATAAACAGATAGACACACTTCCTACACTGTTTAATCTTAATCTTAATCTTAATCTTAATCTTAATACTATTATAAAGGCGAAAGTTTGTAAGGATGTATGGATGTATGGATGTATGGATGTATGGATGTATGGATGTTTGTTACTCTTTCACGTAAAAACTACTGAACCGATTACAATGAAATTTAGCACACATATAGAGGGTAACTTGGATTAACACATAGGATAGGTTTTATCCCGGAAATCGCACGGGAACGGGAACTATG
Organism: Colias eurytheme; assembly: GCA_907164685.1. Taxonomy (NCBI): domain Eukaryota; kingdom Metazoa; phylum Arthropoda; class Insecta; order Lepidoptera; family Pieridae; genus Colias; species Colias eurytheme. Next base: position 7,202 of record CAJQZN010038969.1, on the reverse strand, counting down.
CGGGTTTTCCTTTGCAAACGCGGGCGAAGCCGCGGGCGGAAATCTAGTGAAAATATATTCTATTCATTTCTGTAATAAGTTTATGAACAAAACTTTTGAATTGTTTGTAATTGTTATTATTAACATAAACTAAAAATTACTCTAAACTCTACCTACTCTACTCTATTAGGGAAGTAATTACCTACATATTTAAAAAATGCTTTGAAAAGATGATTTATTCCTAAATGAAATAGGTTATGTTGATATAACCTGGGTAAAGCCGGGACGAGAGGCTAGTGAATTACCTAATAATAAGGTACCTAACTGTGGCATCCAGATACCTAGGTAGGTACCTACCTACATAAGTACCTAAATATATGGTTATAGTAATCTAATGCTAGGCGTCCATTACAGGCGGATCGGGCCGGGCCGCATCGCAACGGGCCGTCTCTAATGGACGCGCTGTTTGCTCCTGCGTCCACCTGTACGGGGCGCGGCGGATCGCCTAGGCGGATTTTATCTAACAGACGCTCGCCGCTTACATCCGCCTGCCTGCGTCCACTAGACGGGTCGGGGCGGGCCGGGCCGCAGCGCACCGCCGGCAGAAATCCGCCTGCGAAGCGATATCCGCCAATGCGTTGCGGCCCGCCCCGGCCCGATCCGTCGCTAATGGACGATGTTTCATACAAAACATAGGCCGGCGTATTTTTGCGTTGCGATGCGGCCCGGCCCGATCCGCCTAGTGGACGCCAGCCATTAAAAGTTTAGAATAGGTAGGTAAGTAGGTATATTTATTTTAACGCAGCTGACATTTAAAATAATAAATCTCTTCAAAAACTGAATTTAAATAGATCCATTAGTTTTATAGATAACATTTCGCATTCATACCAGTCATTATTTATTTTGACATATTGTTGATATAAATTACAATGAGTTAGAAGTTTACATTTATGATCCACTAGCTTTCCGCCCGCGGCTTCGCCCGCGTTTTCAAAGAAAAACCCGCATAGTTCCCGTTCCCGTGGGATTTCCGGGATAAAACCTATCCTATGTGTTATTCCAAGTTACCCTCTATAATATGTGTTCTAAATTTCGTTGTAATCGGCTCTGTAGTAGGTACCTATTTGCGTGAATGAGTAACAAACTGCATACCTACAAACCGCGGAGCACAGCTAGTTTATGATAATAAAATAAAACACCATTAATCATATGACTAATAAAAGTATGGTTTTATAAAAAGTAATGTTATTCATGTAAAAATAATAGGTAAGTACCTAGTTGTTATAAATTATAATAATTTCTGAGAAATCATCGATGAGTGAAAATAAAAGAAACAAATTTTACTTAGTTAAAGTACCTACCTACAGTTTAATAAAAACGTTAATGTTATTCTCAATAAATAATCTCTTCTTTGGTAGAGTGCTTATAGTGCTTAGATTTACAGTCGAGGGTTCGATTCCGGTGGAGGCAAATGTGAAAATATTCTCAAAAGCTTTGATACGGTTGGTATAATATTACCTACAATGTTTAATGGTTAAAATTAATAATTTAAGTACCTAGGTATCTAAGTACCTAAAAACTTAAATTATTGCCTAAATAGGTATAAAATAGGAATATAATAATTTTAATATGAAATTAACAAAAACTATAACATCGTATAAAATTAAATTTATTTTAAGAGAGTAACTTCTAACTTCTAAAAACCAGCTCGTGAAGCAAATAAATTTAATAGGTAGGAGAGATAATATCTTTCTTCTATGACATATTCGTCATCAATATTAGATAAATATAAAATATTGGTGATCTCATCAAATATAACTAGAAAGTAATTTATTAATCATTTAAGCAGACGAAAAAATAACAAGAAATAGGTACATACTTCTTAAGCACAAAATACGCAAAAAGCTCACACATCAGAGATAACATAAGCACCCTATTACGTCACTTTAAAAAACATCTGCACTTATTTCCGTTTCCTACAAAATCTGTCGCAAAAACATTTAAATAGGAAAACAACCCTTGCACTTATAACCTAAGGTCTATTTTCATAAAATGTTTTTAATCTACATTGTCACATCTGTGAGATAACTCTATTATCTTTGGAACTATTTTATCTATGGTTAACGAAGTTCGGCGCGAACATTTGGCGCCAATTTTTTATAACCTCACACGTTGACAATATAATTAGTTGGAATGTGGCTATTGTTTTAGTTTCGTCTTTAAAATTTAAATTCATGATTTATGACGTAATTGGAGCATGAGAGGTTTGTTTTGTGTAGGTACCTAACTACCTAGATCTAAACACTTTCGAATCGTATTTTTTAATTGCCTTTGACTCGATTTTCTTATTTTGTTAGCATTATAGGCAGCATATTGTGGTCAATAATGCCTGTATCACAGAATACATAATCCTATATTTAAACTAAATATAGTTTTTTATTAAGTATTGTGTCAGTAATTGTATAGATTTTATAGGTAGTAGGTAGGTACGTAATTGTTTTAAGATAGAAATAAAGAATGATTACGAACAAAGTCGCGGGCATAAAGCTAGCCACAAGTGAACATATCATAATATCATCATTGCAAGTTGACTTTACAATAAAATATTGTATAGCATGACCAAAGTCGCGTGATCACTATTAGTTAATTACATGGGGTCGGAATTAGAATTGATGTACAGATGTGTTCATCCGATTATATTGTAATCATGATAACAGGAACGAAAGGGGAATTTTTCCAATATTGTGGTAGTTTTTGTTTCTATAATATATTTGAATATAATTTGTAGGCAATTTGTATGTTTTATTCGCAAAACTATTGTCAAAAAAGCCTTCCGCGCTATTCGGATTCTTTACCGATTGATTTTTGTAAAAACAAAAATAGTTATGCTGTGTTTTCGACTATTTAGGATGTATGTATATTCAAAATTTAACTCGAATCTACGGCGTGGTACTATAGATGTGAAAGCGAAATAAGCAGATAGATTAGAAAAAAAAATTATATACGTAGTCTCTATTAAAAGTACCTAGGTATTCTTTAAATATTTTTATTAAGTCTTATAAAAGACTTAAATCTTATAAGATAGTTAATTGTTTCTTCATTTGTAAAAGAAACGCCTACTTTATGTCAGCATCTTGTAATAACACCTTCGGCTTCACAATGACACTTCATTTCATTGAAATTTATCTGAAATCCATACTTACATGTTTACAAACAGAATCCTTTATTCAAAACACTAGAGTGTGACTAAATTTTGAGCATCCTAAATGAGCGCGACCGTATTAAATATCTATATTATTTTGACAAAAGAGGTTTTACTATAATCTGTTTTTTCACATAAGGCGGGAAATCCATCAGATAATGTATTGACTGTGCCATTTCAGAAAAAAAAAGCACAATGTCACTTTTCGCGCCAAGCGCAGTATTTAGCGCGGGAACGTCAAAGAATGGACAAGTTTTTTCAGCGTTGCTCTTTTGTCGGCTTTCACAGATAAAAGATCGCGTGACAAAAAATATTCTGATGCTACTCGAGGCGTGTTCTTTTTGTGGCATGAGACATCACTTTTGTAGTTGTTTAATGGGATTCTGAGCTTAGCTAACTATGATGTATTATACCTACTTATGGCGGTCAGCGTAGTGTGATCGCACCTCGTGGCTTAGTTTTTTTTTAATTTGTTTTGACAAAGGAGGCTTTGAATGTTATTTATTTATTGTAGTGTTGTGTTGCGTTTATGAGTAATCTATTAAGATTTATGTGAATATTGGCTGTCCGCCCACGGTTTACCTAAGGTTACCCGTCACTTACAAAACCTAATATCAGCTAGGTAGGTATACATATACATATCTATAAATATACTAGCTTTCTGCCCTTATTTTAATTCACAAAAAAAAGCCAATACATAGTACCTTAATTATATTATTAGGTATGAACCTACTTACAAGGTGTTTTGATCCTTGCTTTTATTTTCGACTTTTAACTTATTCAATAAACTTACCATATATAATGAAGTCTTGATAACTCATATTATGCAAAATATAATTTATCTATATTTTTTAAATGATATTCATATAAAACTAGTTACATATTTAACAAGTTTTTTATTCTTATTATTTCTCAAAGGTGAACCAGTTACCATTGATAAGTTATAATGTTTTTCATTTTTAATTACAACGAGATATAAAATGCGTTTACAATTTTAAATATATTTCCATGATATCAATATGTTTGTTCACGGATTATTAAATAATATCTATGAGGGAAGTTCTATTAAAATTATGCACATAGAATATTAGGTTCTAGAAATAATGATATATTTTATTCATAAAACGACACGATTTGTTAAAATAAAAAGTGATGAATAAAAACAAAGCTTGTAAAAAAATGTGTGCGTGTATCTACTAGTGTACATCGTATGATCGTAAGAAGTGAAACTTGTTTATAACCTTATTTAAAAAAAAAAAATTACTTTATGCAACTTTACAGAAATACGTTGAATCACGCGTGGTAGGGATAAGAAAAAGATGGCGCGTAACGGAAAAATGTCACGCGTAACGAAAAAATGTTACACTAAATTTTTTTCCAACCCCGATAAAGAAGTTTCACCTTCAATTGCACATAGAATATTAGATTCTAGAAATAATGATATATTTTATTCATAAAACGACACGATTTGTTAAAATGAAAAGTGATGAATAAAAACAATACAAGGCTTGTAAAAAATAAAAATTGTATGTAATAATAATAAAAGTCATAATTGGTATAATTAATTATGATTTATAGATAGAATAGTACGGCTTACAAAACTTTTAATTAAAATAAACTTTATCAAGTCGGATCAACCGTTTCGGTCTTCGGATTAACATTGCAACACACATACATACCTACACTAATCTTAAACCTTTTCTTTTACAAATTTAGTTTTATTTTCTTCTTTAAAATAGAGTCCTCATTTTAAATTTATTTTTAAAAAAGAGTAGGTAAAAAAAATTGAATCAGCAATTTCTCAGTCCTCAGTTTTTGCTGAAACATTATGCAATGATATTCAGTACTGAGATCTGATAAACATATTATAGAAGAATGGTATTTGACAGCACTGTTTACCCTATTAGAGCTACACAAATTAATAAACACATCACGTTCGGTCCAGTTTAAATTTACATTACTGGTACTAATTGAATTAGGGAGTAGAGTAGGTAGGTATGTAGTTTGTTTTGTGGCGTGAGAAATGTCCTTTTATCAATATGGTGTGTCTAATTAAAGCCTTATTTGTATCTACACTTTTATTAAAAAGGACTGTTTTGATGTTTGTCTGTTAGCTTATTTAAGTAAGTACCAATAACACATTTTTAAATAATAGAAAAAAATCGATCACGATTCGGGATTCGAACCCACGTCTTCCGTCAATCGAATCCTGCCTAGGATAGAGTTGTTTTATTTTTTTTAATCATATTTACAGAATATTTGAATGCCATAAAACCAAAATATTAAGAATTAATTCTTAGAACTCGTTCACCAGTATAAAAAATTGCATAGTTCCTGAGTTATAAATATCTTTTAGCTTTTTGTTTCTAATCGTAAAGTAGGATTTTCAGACTTTTTTGTTCGTATATCCGTTTACCTACAAATCAAACTCAAATCTAGTTATAGATTCTATACCTAGGTCTTGCGCATGGAATCTCTCTAGATTTGTGGCCTTCTGGCCACAAATTATCTCCAAATATGGAAGAAAAATTCAAGATTAACTGCATACTTTAAATAGTTTCGTAAATATTAACATTTTTTTTCTTACTTTTCTAGAGATTTCTCTGTTTTCCAAAACTACCCTCATTTTCTTACTACTTAATTATTAAGATGTCTTTCCCTACACGCAATCTTACCATAAAATCAATACAGAATCTGCGATCGCAAGACACAAAGGCATTAATTCCCTTGACCGGAAGCGGGGTGAAACCGGATGTAACCAGAACGTCCGCCATTTTATTGATTGCGGCTAATTCATTTTCGAGGGGACTTCGCCATTGATACTCCTTGTTTATGGTTAAACTGGGTATTTATGGAAAACGAAAGAAGGAAACTTAATGGACACCATAAACTTTACGGCTACTTTGTACAGGCAACAAGATAAAAAGTAAAACAACTAAAACCCAACTACGACAAAAAACGACGCTGAAAAAGTATAAAACAAAAGTTAAATTGATGAACTAATAAAGAAGCTATGAACGAAAAGATGTGAATTATATGCAATCAGCCCATGAATACAGGTAAAGTCACAAGCAAATGCTAGTAATATATTGTATATATATATTCAAAATGTGCAAGTAAAAAGCTTTCAAATGATACCAAACACGGCATATTTATCTTAACTTTATTTTTTTACTCTGTATGTTTTGTCCGCTAGAGGGCGCCACATTAGATTTTGTGAAACCCCATATAGCCTATAACCAGCGGACAATTAAGACGCTTCTAATGATATGTCATTTGTCGAATTCTGATAAGTAGTTTAGAAGTTACGAGGGAACAGATGAACATACATACCTACATACATACATACATACATAGCCTGTCAAAATCATAACCCTCCTTTTGCTTTGCCGTAGTCGGGTAAAAAGAGTAGCCGATATAATAATCCAGCCTAAATTCTATGTGCCGAATTTCATACAAGAAGGATCAGCTGTTTTAAAAGGTATGTAAAAGGTTAGGTTAGTTACCTATGTTAGTTAGGTATTTAAAATTTTAAAAGGTATTGAAACTCAAACAATACCTATCAGAAGTAGGTACCTACAAGTGAATATTCAGCAATTTTAAGAACATTGAAATTATTTACCTATAGTCAATTCAAAAGGCACACTGAAAAGAGGGATTAAATTTTATCTAAGAGCATTTAGTTTCTCTTCTCTGGTATTCTTCTATGTTCCATATAATAACGTTCGTGGGTTCGATTCCCAGCCGGGGCAAATATTTGTGTGATGAACATAAATGTTTGTTCTGTATCTGGGTGTTAATTATCTTTATAAGTAGGTATTTATTTAAAATTATATATGTATGTTTATTAGCCATCTGGTTTCCATAACACAAGCGTAAGCTTAGTATGGGATCAGATCGTGCCGTGTGTGAAAATTGTCCTGAAAATATTTAGCCTGAAAATAAAATGTTTCATTTTATTTTATATATATGTCACGGCTAAAGGTAGGTGAGAACATAAACTTAAGATTAGCCGGCTAAA
>CAJQZN010038967.1:94574-121196 GCA_907164685.1 Colias eurytheme | reverse complement strand
AAACAACAGGTTATAGGAAGGTAAATTGCAGAATTTGCAACTGGGTTACCTAGCAGCGAGCAATAATTTAATCTTGCCTGACGAGCACAGCTAATTAACTGCAAATATATAAATGGCAGACATATTACCTGCCCGTGCATCACGTGGGACCATTCCGCTAAATCTGAGCTAATAAGGACTAGTGTTTGGGGAGGTTGGGTTGAATTGGTGTATAATGTATAAAACCTAATTTTTGTTATCTTTATAGAACTTTAAATGACTTTCATTCGAATATACCCTACGGACTACAATAATATACCATTCTTCTTCATCTCTCTATTATATTCAATTTTTTTGCACTTACACAAATGCAATAAGACGATTTAAACTCTGTTCAAATAAAAATAATTTTTTCTATTCTTTATAAATTTATATTTATGAAACTAATACCTAAATTAAGCTCTATCATCTATTTCCAAAATCGCCCATTTAAAAACCAATCAAATAGCAGTAACCGTTGGGCGCTGAACACAGCAAATTATTCCAAATTATTCTAAATACCGGCACGTTTCGCACTTCATAACAAAAGAGTTGAGCCCAACTATGGACAGCTCCAATTTGTCAGTTGTCAGCACGCACCTTAATTGCGACGGTCCCCGGTCTCCCCCGGCACCTTGATTAAACGACGGCTATTTATATATTTCTACTCAGAACTTGGTTATTTTGATTTGACGTGTTTCGGCCACTTACTGTGACCACTGTATAGATTTTAGTGTTGAGTAATTTGGTATGCGAATTAACAAATTAATTATAAAAATATTAATTTTGATCATTTTTGATACAACTAGCCAATTTAATATATTAACCACACTCGAAATGTCGTAAGCAATTTCATGGAATTTGTTTATATTATTTTTAATACCTACCAAAAGATTAAAAGAACACGGCACCTTGAGGGCACAGTGATTTTTCTATTATCATTAATTACTAAAACAATACAATAATACTTATTAATTTAAACACATAATATGTATATAAAACAGAGTAGATATAACATAGTACAGAATTTCTGCTGAAGATGTTGAATTATTAAATAATTATGGGCGACTTTATTAATTATTTAATAAGCGCTTTCTTCCAAGGAATCCAAAATGTATACCTAACGAAGAGACATAATAAGCAAGAGTCTTTACCGATATTATAAATTCAAAGCGTGCTGTCTTCTTCACGAGTTCAGAGTCTTAAATAGTTGGGAGGGTATCCAGTGATAGTAAATTTTTGGTGAAATGGAACATCTCATTACATTAAACCACATGAACAAAGCCGCGGGTAACAGCTAGTGTATTAAATGCTGAATTATCAAATAGATTATTCGATAATAGGTAGGGATAGTGAGCAGGCGTGCGGCGGTAAATCATTGCGGTCAATGCGCTGTCGGGGCGCCTCAGTCGTTTTACATTCATTGGTACCTGTATTATATTAGTACAATCGCGTAGTAATTTAAATTCATAAATTGTTATTACATTTTCACACAAAATATGTTTAATTACGTCTCTTGTAGCCAGGGAGACGTCTGAAACACCATTTTTAGATTTGGATTGGAATCTATAGATTAGATAGACCAGCAAGCTCTACTTTAAAAGCCAAAAACATCATAATATTTCGTAAGTAAAGTCTTGGTTGTAGAGTCGACGAAAAAAGTCTTATTCTGATGCACAATATAGCTAAAATAATAATCTGCTCGCGAATAACCAGCCTCTGACATAGAGGCAAAAGGCATCTAGAATATTATATTATATTATTATAACATTACAATTAATTCTTACAATTCTTATAATTTCAAAGATTTAATATTAAAATTATCAAAGCGTTAACCGATTCAGCGCCTGTTTGTACCACACTAGGAAGCAGTTTGTCAATGTGACAAATCGTCGGTGTTTCCCACTCAACGCTTTTAATATTTTAACGAATATTCTATTATTTTTATTATAGCATTATATCAGATATAATTAGGATTTGTCTGGAGAATTAATGTCTGGTTGGCAAGAGAATAAGCTAAATCATGTTTTAACGAAGTGGTTCACAAAAACAAACTCATACCTATACAATGAACTAACTTCATTTCTATTGAAAGTAAAATGGAAGGAAAAATGTTTCATCAGCACTTACAAAATCAGATTTACATCAATAACATTTATTTTATTTAGTTTATTTATTACTACAGTCAATAAGTTTTGTAACTGGGAACCTGGAAAATAGCTTCAAAATATTCTCAACTAAAACGTACCTACCAGTATTAATAAAGAACGCACCAAGCCAAAAACCCACAGGTGTTTAAAATATAAAACAAATCGCATAATATTTTAAAATCACTAACATTTAACATTTAAAACTTCGTCGATCCCATTGTCGGTCCATTTAGCACGAACTATCACGTACAATTTATTCATTTTCCACTCCAACATAATCAAGGTGCTAAATTATGGTTAAAAGTTTAAAAACAACGAGAATATTATCGTTTCGTCAACTTCCTGCTCCATAAAGAAGCTTACTGCGGATTTGTGTTCTGGATTTTTGTACTAAATAAATCGATTATGGTCTAGGGAGATTATTATAATAGGATCTGCGTTATTTCCTTGTATTGGGAAAGTAGGTGATTGGGTGATTGTTTTGTTAGGTATTTAAGATAGATTATTATAAAAAGTATAATACTTACTTATCTATTATTTTATACATTTAAGATAATACTGCAAAGCGAGATTATTTTTTCAACTTTATATAGAATTCGCATGTTGTTCCTTTATTGCTTAACAGCAATTTCTTCCAAGCAACCAAAAAAAAAAGCAGAACGTTAAATACATTTACTTTGTGTACACAGATAGATGTGTTATTAAAACAAACAGTAAAATCATTTTCCATTCAATCAACAATTTCCATCAAACGATTGGCACGATCGGATCTAAATGAGAATACTGCATAAAAATATCCAAGTACGAAGGAATTTCAACGAAAACAAAACACTTTTAGCCGCACGATAAAATTCCAAAAAACCATATTAATACACGCTACCTGTGCCAAAGTATTTGCCCGGTTGCCCCTGCGATATTCGTTATACGACGGAAAAAATAGATCACCTTGAAGAATAAATGCAGGTGATATTTATCCGACTGCTGAAGAAGGGGTATGGTTTTAAGTGTACCTATGTGTAAAATATGAATGCAGGTGATATTTATCCGACTGCTGAAGAAGGGGTATGGTTTTAAGTGTACCTATGTGTAAAATATGAATGCAGGTGATATTTATCCGACTGCTGAAGAAGGGTTTTAAGTGTACCTATGTGTAAAATATGAATAATGCTCTAAAGTATGAATGGTTGTCGTGAGACTTGTTAATTCCTACATGATACCTACTGGATTAGAAATTTTGTTTCATTGTCTTAATTTTCAGTTTTAAATCTTGCTTATATTTTTTGTATTTCTTGATATATAAAAATAAATATAATGTGAAGTTTCACCATAGGTACCTACTACAAAGTAAAAAATAAATTAGTAAAAAATATGTGAACTTATTTATACCTATTCGTATTTAAATTTATCCGAAGGTGCCTCGTGAAATGCTTTTATACGATGTCTAAATATTTTAATTTTATACCAAACTCAGTGCCAAGAACACCTTTCTCGAAACAAAGAGCTTATAATAATTTAAACAATTTATAATAATTTTAGCTTTACTCCAAATAAATTTTGTGATGAAAAGCCATAACAAAAATCATAATAAACACCCTGTAGACGACTTTATTTGTATTGACGACCATTTATATTAAATAAGGGCAGTGTATACACGAACGAAGCATTCGCATCAATAAAGGGTTAGAAAGAAATTAGAAATCGTCAGCATAACTCTCACATAACTGTTCATAATTATTGTAATCACAATTGTTGTTTAAAAACATATTACATACTTAATTTTTATTTTTGAATGTAGTTAAAACAAGGCAAACTTTCAATACCTACTTGCGCGCCTTGCTAGTGATAATATGATGATTGAAATCTATGTTGATTTACTTTTTTACACTATTCATAAAAATTCTATTCCTCGATTAACTTTCACCTTTCATTTTGTAAAAAAAACGCAGCGTTTTCCACGCTCGTCCGCAACTCGCTTACCAACACCTGCTGTAAAGTTTGTTACCGTATGATGTAGTGACATGCGAAATTGTCACTTTAACGTTTTCACGAAGGAATGTTTTACTTTGAATTATAGGTAACACGAAATTTTTATATTGAGTCATAACTATTTTAAACAGCTATAAAAATAAATATATGAGGTTATTAAATGGAGTACTATTACAGTTATTGCGTTAGATTAGATTGAGTTGCGATGTGCGTGATTAGAAATTGGCTATTTCATTAAAATAGGTACAAACTCTAATACGCGAAGGTGCTCGCATTTTATTTAGGTAAATAAAAAATGCTCCTAATGTTTGTCCAATCCATACTAATATTATAAATGCGAAAGTAACTCTGTCTGTTACTCAATCACGCCTAAACTACTGAACCAATTTGCATGAAATTTGGTATGGAGATATTTTGATACCCGAGAAAGACATAGGCTACCTTTTATTGCGAAATAATTATGTACCACGGGCGAAGCCGGGGCGGACCGCTAGTATTATATAAATCTGTGATATATAGTTACGTTTTTGTAATAGTTTTGACCTTTTCATAGAGCGGCTGGTGCGTTAGAAAAAAAGTTTATCTTTTGTTTTAAACTGTGGTAAAAATTATTTAATTTTGTACCACAACTGTGTACTACCTCTTTCTAATTTTGCACGACAACTCTCTACGCCTATTACCTCTTTCTCAAAAAAACCGTTACGCTTGTTAAATGTTAATTTTAAAAAATGTGCACCTTCAAAAACAATGCAATAAAAAACATCTGTACGCTCACAATTAACTCTTTGCAGGGGGCGTGAATGAAAATAATGTAAAAATAGATTTTAAACATCTGCCATGTTGCAGGCAATGACATTCAGATAGACACGTGTAATGTCTATTCATCTTTGCTAGTTAAAAAGCACGTAAAAATGATAAAAGTATTAAAGTAACAGAAAAAACTCTTAAAATTTATTACGTCGTAGGTACCCGGTGGCACAGACGTTTTAGAATCGTTTTGAATTGAATACAGTCTTACTCGTACTTTAGATTTTTTTTCGAATTCAAATATGGCCATAATTAGAAACAGAATTAAAAAAGACAAAAATAAGCACCTTTAAATCTATTTGCTTGTTTTGGCTAACCTTCAAAACCAAAAGACCCAGTTTATCATATTATGAGTACCTAATGAATATACAAACAAAATCTGTTTGTGATAATTGAGTAGCTCCTCAAGATAGGTACTTGTTATACGAAATTCCTTCACATAAAAATGGCAATTACCCCTACACAAGGTAAGCGAGTGTCAATCAAGATGTCTAGGGGAGCTCCCTCTGTACAGAGTAATGTGGAATAGAAACAGAGACTTTATTATTCTTACATTTTTTAATTGAAAAAAAATTGTTTATTGTATGATGGATTTGTAGATTGTAACTTTTACATGATTAAATAATAATATTATTTAATCATGTTTAATTTAATCATATTTAAATATATATTATACATATAAGTAGAAAATGCAATAAAGCTTATTTAAGCTTTGTCGCATGTTGAAGAAATAAAGCTAGAGCTAGAGTTACCGACTAACTCTAGGAAACTCTATTTTATAAACACTCTGCTTTATTTAAATTTCAATATATTGTATATCTAAAATAATTATCTTTCAATGAAATTATATAAAATCAATGTTAAAACATAAATTCCTACGGTGTTCTATATTAATAACCTCTTTAATATTTAAAAAAACACATTGTGCGATTCGAAAGTGCTACTAAATAGTAGTCTAATTGAATAAATGAATGTTTGAGTTTGAGTTTTGAGTTTGAATTTGTATATTTCTACACAATTATTTCATCATTTAAAATTGTATTTTCAGTCTCTATTGCGATCTACTCTGTGCTCCCAAGATAGCACTCATTTAATGGCATACCGATTGAGTTTTTATTTATATTCGGACCGCAAGAAGCACGTCTGTATGTTAATCAAGGGCTTATAGGTGATTGTAATGAATTAGAGATTAGCCCACGCTTTTAAAAGCTTTTAAAGTAATTGTTTATTTTACGGGTAGGTGCGAATTTATGTAATCGTCAAAGTTTGTGGGGAATTTTGTAGATCTGTATTTTATTAGTCTGTGTTTTTTGTGGATTAGTGTTTGTTTCTGTTTTCAAATTGTTATTATGTTTTGTAATAAATCGTAAAAAAAAAATATTGTAGACGAAAGGCTTCGGTTATAGATAATGATTTAACTGAAAGAAACTAGACAAAATTATTTATACATACCTACTTCCAATTCTTCCAAATATAGGTAGGTACTAGGTAGATACATCTTTATCGCGACTGCATTTCTTTTTTTTACAGATTTTTAGAGTAAGTGCATAATAGTAAGTATAATATTATAGGTTTTTTAAGGTAAGTAGGTACCAAATAAATCTCAGGATAAAAAATTCATAGGTAGACGGTATAGTAACTAGCTAGTAGACCTATTAAACCAAATAACAAACAATTACATATTTAAAAAAATATGATTAATTGTGCAGTTAAATAATTTTAATTATTTTTAATAGTGAGTAGATAAAAAAACCCTGAAAAATTATTTTCTAAATACACTGTAAATATCATAAAGCCCTATTTCGAGCTAGCTCCCATCGCCCCTGTGGCCTAATGGATAAGGCATCGGCCTCCTAAGCCGGGGATTGTGGGTTCGAGTCCCACCAGGGGTAACCTGTCATTTTTTTATACATACTTTTCTATAATATTTTAAAAGTATGTATATCATTTTTTTATGTACTTGATAAATTACATTTAGTTTTGCATTGAAATTATATAATGTTTTTGTTTTACACTGTAAATTTTATTTCATACGTACCTAGTTAAAGGAGCATACTTAAACCGCAAATAAATAATCAATTACATCAGCATACAACATCAATTTTACAATCAAAATATGCGAATAGATTCCCAGAAAACTAACGAACCTCGTACAAAACTGCGTAAGCATATAAAATCACTTCAAAGTAGCGTTATAGCGCATAAAATGTGACAGGACATACAATATACTCATATTTTATAGTCGGATAAATCAAATTAAGGTGGCCCACTTAACGTTACATAGAAACGTTTTTAACAATTCCTATTTTCAGATGAGTGACGTGAAATGACGTTCTATTATGAAATATAGATTTTTTATCAAGAACAAGTATTCTCTCCAACATTTTTTGTTTAATTTTTATAATTAACGAAAGTAGAGCGCAATTCTTGGAAGTATTAAATATTTGGGATAATTATTTCGTTATTTTTTCAAGGGATTCATTAAAAATAATATGCAGTAAGTGCAGTTTATAGATTCACACTCAAACTGAATCAAAAATAAAATATTAAATCATCATGATTCATAGCCTGTTCTTTTTTGTAAGAAAACCGTGATAAAAATCTGTTTTTCCATTTTCAACATTTCTCATAGATCCCCATAAGTGGTTACGCGGTACGCTATATTCTTATTAGCATTCTTCCCTAATTGGACTATTCAACACAAAAATAATTGTGCGATTCGAAACAGGAGTTCCTGTGAATAGCACATACAGCCAAACAAACTCAAGCTTTGTTTTATTGGTTTCAAGAATATAACGTATTTACTGAAGTATGCAGAAAAACTAAAAATTTGTTATGTTTTCAACAACCGCAATTGCAATTTTTAGCCACTTTATCTGTCTTGAGCTAATTTACGATGAAATATTGTTTGTGAATTACATTATGTGTTTATTTTATATTTAAAACAATCTGCACAGTTTTTTTTTATTTATTTTGTTAGATTTATGGTGACTATTAAAAAGTACCTAAGTGATTGTTTGCAAAGAAAATTATTTTAAGAAGTGCTAAAGAAAATATATATATATACTAGCTTTCCGCCCGCGGCTTCGCCCGCGTTTTCAGAGAAAACCCCGCATAGTTCCCTTTCCCGTGGGATTTCCGGGATAAAACCTATCCTATCTCTCAAGTTGGATCGAACTGCACATGGTGTGCGAATTTTATTATAATCGGTTAAGTGCTTTAGGAGTACATTGAGGACAAACACTGTGACACGAGATTTATATATATTAAGATATATATATATGTTTGTGTGTTTTATAAAAATAGTAATAGGTACTTTAGGATAAATTATAATATAACTTATCTTCAAATTTTATTAATCTAAAATTCCGTGTATCAATTACCTAAGCCGTTTTGCCTTGCAACAGCACATCTGATATTCTGATTAGGTATGAAACTTTTCGCCATCTAAAAAGCGACGAAGAAATAGTTACAATAAATAAATAAAATTATGAACAGCATGCATTGCTATAATTTTATCATATTTATGTGCATTTTATGTTTCTGCGAAAACACCGGATCCGAATATTACAGATTTACTGTGTACGGGGCCCATTAAAATTTACAAGACATTGCGTTTTGGTATAATGCACTCTATGCCATTGGAATACAGTTCATTTTAGCTCACGTTGTGTTTCGTTAACTTTGAAATATATGTCCGTATTTATGCAAAATGGAACCACTCGACAAATTTCGTTTTTTGCTTTTATTGAAGAATACTCATCCAAAAGTGGTCTAAATTCTTATACAAACAAGAACCACATGATTTTTACGTTGGAAACAAGGTATACTAAAAGCAGAAAGGAACCACCAGCAACAACGAATAATACCATATTAAGCAAAACCGAACCACAGCACCACGGGGCTGCTTTGTTCAAACAAATAAACGATATTACTATCATGTCATTTTATACAAAACAGATCCACACCTACTTGGTACCATTATACATTACACATATTTCTATTAATAACAATTATTTTTAATACACAAAATGGAACCAGGTTTCTGTGGTATGGTTATGCGTAAAATAAATACATAATTTAATTGTAATTTTTTATTGCAAAATAAAACCACAAGCATTCGGTTCTATTATGCATAAATAAATATTGTAAAACATTCTGAAAACCATCATCGCTATATGGAACCAAATGCCTTGACTTGTTACAATGCTTCTCATCTTTAAACAACGTATTTCATTACTTAAGTGCAAAACTCCGATTTTTTAAGTAAAACGTCGAACATCTGTCAATATAGGAGACATTCAGCGAAGTAGTTCGAATACGCGACGGTGTTTTTTTCCTCTGCGAAGTAAGTTCTATTATTTTTGTTAATTACCTTTAAAATGTGAAAATGTTTAGTAATAAATAAATAAGCAAGCAATGGGTAAGAAAAGCATTGGAGACGAACACCGAAGATAATAGTGAAGATACAACGGGTAAGTAGTTTTATTTAATGCATTTAAGTACTTATTGAATCTGAGATGCAGGTACGCTTTATCCACTTTTGATTCATTCTCGATTGTGGTGTGATTTTAAGAAGATAGTTAATTAAGTAAGTAAACGACATTTTAACGACAATGTCGTCGAATTAAGAGTTATTTTGTTACGATTCATCTGTCATTGTGAGATGAAACTACTAAAGTCTAAACCCTGTTTTAAAAATAACAGTCGATGATCTAGGTACCTACCTACTATTTTGGTAAAATACGTTTAGATGTATTTCTGATGCCGCTGTAACAACAAATACTAAAAAACAGAATAAAAAAAGACGTGTGGCACTCGGGGACTGCCGCGGTAAAGCTATTGCATAGCATGCCTTCAAGCCACACCTCCGAGCCCGTCGGAGTGAGGTTTTTTCGTAACGGAATTTCTCGATTCGGTCTCCGCGCTCAAGGCCCGCGATAGAAGCTATGCAATAGCTTAATAAATATTTAAGAAGCTCCCATACAATAAGCCGTGATTTTTTTGGCGTTTTTATAGATAATGGTACGGAACTCTTCGTTGCGCGAGTCCGACTCGCACTTAGCCAGTTTTTTGTACATGGCGCATGTACATACAACATACTTAGTCGTCTAGTAGGGACACGGCTTTATAAGAACTAATAATATTTTGCTGTCGCCATATACCTACCTACGTTTAAAAGCCACGCGGCTTTATTATTTTGATTTAAAGCTTTTTTCTTTTTATTACAGAAGATAACAAAGAACCTTATACGTCGCTGCCTCTGGAGAAGCTTTCTTCACCTTCTAGCGATATTCAGTCCATATTACATCTCATTCCACAAGATGCACAGTTTTTATAACGGTCTCATTAGTGATGATGCAATAGAAGACCACATAGATGGACTAGACACGGTGGATTTCGAAATCCAATTTGATGATAACGTCGAATAAACGTCCTATATAAGTATTATTTTATGTATTTTATTAATTAAAGCTTTAATTACGATATTATAAATACATAGTTTCATTTATATCATGAAATCCCTGGGATGTGGTTCCTTTTTGTATAAGAGAAAACCTATCAATTGATAAATGTTAAAAGGAACCACATGCACATTTTCTTAATTATCTAGAAAGTTTAAGAATATTCAGAGCAAATTTATATACACATACTTAAATAAGTAATTTATCAATGAATTTAAATAAAATAAATTTTAATTTTACTTCATCTAACAGAGCTGCAAATGTTTTTGTAAATCCTTTGATATCTCAGAAGTTCGTTTTTGCTGGGTGGTTCCTTTTTGCTTAAATACGGACATATTAAATAGTGGGTCATCCGGAAGAACGTGTTGTCTTATTTTACTTTTCCGTTTCCGCTTTGCTAGTCCTTTTTTAATTGTGAATTTATTTGCTATACTTTTGAATTAAATAACATGATAGGTAGGTACCTATCAATGTTCATATGAAATACTCTACAAGAGACTCTACAATACACTAGGTAGGTATAGGTACAAGAGATAAACCCCTATTTTTATATTAGGTATCCTATTATGGTCTGTAGAAACAACTAAGTAAGTTTACTAGTATGATAAACGTGAAAGCTTATGAGGACTTAGGGAACGATATTTGTTACATGTTGCCGAAGTAACGCTTGAATTAAAAACAGTGTAGCCTGTATAGGTAAGGCAATAATAATACCAAAAATTAATTAAGAAATCTATTAAAATATTGTTACGAAAAAAGTTACTAAATAGGTACCTACTACCTACCTATGGTTGGGCATTACATTTTCAAAATATCAAACAAATACCTAATATCAAAAATATCTGAAATTTTACAAACTCCTGCATAACTGTAAACCATCTAACCATTCCAAATATCCATCTCGATAATAAAGACATTCCAGATTCAGTCTAGAATAAAATCTAGATCATAACTCAGCATCTAGACATGAAACGAGCTAGAATTTATGTCAGGAACAGCCGGCAGAGCATTATTGTAAAATTGTTTTTTTAAATTATCCATTTCGTAGATACCGTGTGACAGATATATGAATTGCAATGACGTAGCGGGATTTATGGTATTGGCAAATCGTGTCAGTCGATTTTTGGGTTAAATACTGTTTAGATTAATTGTAAATTTTTGTTGTGTTGTGTATTTTGTTGAAGTTCAATTTCGTTTAAATGTAAAGACAAAACACAAACAGTAGTATTGTGGCTATGTTTAGCAATTAGTTACCTATAGTTGTTCTGCATTAAAATCCGTAGAATCCTACGGATACCATCATTCATCTTACTTATTAAAAATTTGGGAAAAGCGCTTCATTATTCATATACATTTTCCATATACCTACTTACACATGCATCCTTACATACCTACACAAGTGATCAAACGAAGGCTTTAAACCGCTCCCACCTCACAAGTAACCTTTATCGAGTCAGATATAAAAGCGAGCTGAGCTCTGATTGGTCCACACCTGTCTCACCTTGAATTTCCACCAATCAGAGAGCTGTACACCTGTCGGATCGATGCGAAGGCGGTGCGGCACACCTGCTGAGTACAATCATACAATGTTTATCTAAGATGTTCTGTAGATATATTATATCTATAAAAGTGGTAAATAGTGATGTGAATAATTTAAAACTAATGAATTTTGAGTTTTAATAAATTTAAAATTTTTAAAATGTAGAGATTTATGAGCTTTTTAACGGAAATGATAGAAGTAGGTAATTAAGTGTATAGGTAAGTAGAATACCTATAAATTTTGCAAGTCTGACATGAGATGTTTTTATTATTTAGATTCTTCAACATTTTTTATGTTTTCAAACAAAAAAACTTCTTATAATAGAGATAATTTATGTGATCGTATAGTCAGGTTAATGAGGAAATTTATTGTATTTTCATTTGAGATAGACTGTAGGTACCGTGTACATAATATAGCAGTTAAATATTATCA
This sequence comes from Colias eurytheme, assembly GCA_907164685.1. Taxonomy (NCBI): domain Eukaryota; kingdom Metazoa; phylum Arthropoda; class Insecta; order Lepidoptera; family Pieridae; genus Colias; species Colias eurytheme. The sequence continues at coordinate 108,798 of CAJQZN010038967.1, read as the reverse complement.
TTTGTTAGCAATGATACATTTTAGTAAGTTTTTAAAAATTAAATTACAGACAAAACAGTTATTAATTTTATTATAGTAGGTACTTATTCTTACTGCACTCAGCGGCTTCAAGCACTAGGTACCTAGTAGGTACCTACCTACACGGGTGGAGAATATTATTATATTATGTGATTATAAGTTTATAACACACTATAAATAAATAAATAAAAATAATCTATCTCTGAACCTATAGATGCTGTTTTTTCGTAGAGATTTACATCAATCCTCACAAACTTTTACCTCTAAAATATAAGTAAAAGAAGGATTAAAAATCAAATTGATACGACGATTAGTTAACATTAGGTATCTCTCTTCATTTTATCCACGTTATTTAAAACATCAACTTCACAAAAATGTGTCAAAAAATTATCATAAAAATCAGCAATTTTTCAAACGAAAACTGCTAGTAGCGTTGCCAAATAACTTTAAAAAAGCAGGTGTATTATGATTAGTTGTAGAAAGATAAACCGACATCTAATATCTATTACATGGTATTTTAGCGCGTCCCTAGCGGAAATCCTGCCGCGTAATGATGTGTGGACACCTCACCTGGGAGTGTCATTAGTAGTGATGGGACTGTATCGAGTTTTGTGAAAATTAGTGATGTGCGTGTGTGAGTCGGTTTTAGTGATGTGCTGTGTTATAGCACAGAATAGTTAATAGTACAGGTTATAGTGGGTATCTATGTTAGTAAGTTTTAGTTATATGAATATTTTATGTCTATCTAGATACTACTTTTAGTAGGGACTTATTGTTTTTTATATACCTATTGTAGCAGTACGTTGTGATGGAGATTGAGTACCTAACTAGTACATTTTAGAGACAACCACTTTACTCTTTAGTGACGTGTTATACAAGTAGGTATCGATATAATCGTATGCCGACTACTAACTTAACTACATAAAAATTAACCGTAAACGAAATTGCGTCATATAATTCAATTACATTTAACGATATAAATAAAGAGACATGAAAGTAATTTAAACAAAAATGTGAAACCGTTACGATAAATACCCGTTGCCAAAATATTATGTAGGTACCTACACCTTGACGTGCTAACTGCATATGAGTCGGATTTGGCACCTAAGTCTGTAACCTAAAATTTTATTGTCACACGCAGTTGGAAGGAAGTAGTTGATGTTTTCTTATTTATCTGTTGTTTTGTCGGTTCATCAATATTTTTGGAAATTATCTTATATCTGAATTGACCTAGAAAACGTACTCAAAAATCTATAACTGAAAAGTTCGTTTGTTTATTGAGCGCGCTAATCTCAAGAACTATGTGTCCGATTTGAATAATTCTTTCTGTGTTATAGATTTCCCATTTATCGAGGAAACCTATAGGCTAAATTATAATCATCACGCTAAGACTACACCTTTTATTAAATAAATAGCTTGAGAATATCTTATTCAACATCGTTATAAGATTAAAAACGTCTGTTGCTCTCTATAAAAACCTGCTATATCTATGAATTTCTTCTATGTGATCATATTAATTTAATAATATCATTTATTTTCTAATTAAAGCATTTTATTACAGCAGAGACAGATTTTATTTTTAAACCTTTGATAAAATTAGAACTAAGTAGGTACCTCAAGTAATACGAGTCAATAGTCAATACCTCTGTACCTGCCTCAGGGGTAAAATATATCTCCCGAGCCCTCAATTGCAGGCAAATTGCAATCCGATAGGTTGAGGGGAATTAGGGCTTTTTACTGAACCCAATTTGTATTTAAATTTTCTTACTGTTTCTATTTTTTGTGTTCAAGTTCAGGTGGTTTGTATTGAAATGTAGGTAATGACGGTTTTTAATTCTTCAAGACTTAATTTAATACGAATTTCAAATGTAATTTTTAGTAAAAAAAGACGTGTGGCACTCGGAGACTGCCGCGGTAAAGCTATTGCATGCTATGCCTTCAAGCCACACCTCCGTGCCCGTCGGAGTGGGGAGCGTGAGGTTTTTTCGTTGCGCATTTTCTGGATTCGGTCCCCGCGCTCAAGGCCCGTGATAGAAGCTATGCATTAGCTTATTAATTTATCAATAATTGTTTTTCCGGACGATGTAGACCTACTTTTTGATTTAGTACCTAAATAGGTACTTATATGAGTGGATACTTTTTTTTTTTTTTTTTTTTTATGTTATGGGAAGGCAAACGAGCGGACGCACTGCCTGGTGGTAAGCAGGTTGCGTCGCCCATAGACCATAACAGAGGTTATGGTTGTTGCCTACCAGGATTAAGGGATTTGGAAGGAATTAGGGAGAAAGGGGCGAGGATGGGAGGGATTAAGGATAGGGGAGGAGAGGATGGGTAGGGGATAGGAAGGGATGTGGGCCTCCGGACCCCTCACTCACCGTACGGAACGCGACAGTAAACTGTCACTATGGCGCCGATATTCTGTGAGGGTGTGGTACCTTCCCCGGTGCGAGCGTGGCCCAGTTCGTGCCGAAGCATGCTCGACTCCCACTCCAGAAACATACTGTCCGGCAATCCAGTTACTTAAGTTACATATTATACTATCATTTTGACCCCACTCATATTCCAATTGGAGTAATAAATACCCACACAGGATACGTTTTAAGGGTTTGGAATTGTCACTGATCAAACCGAGTACCTATAAATCAAAGAATGACCCAATTTTTTTTTACAAAATCCACAATTTTTAACATCTAACGTCCGATAAATTCTGATACAAGTTCTAAAAAAAAGTAACATAAAGGAAGCCGTGACGTGTGTTGAATGGAGACGATGTCGCGCCAAAACAGTTTTGGCGGGAAGCCATCAAAAAGTGAGCTTCAGGTAATTGCGCGTGGACGCAGCTGTTTTACTTCTTTTTTTTATTTATTTACATTGAATACGGAATGCTATTAGTGTTAATGATACGGGGATAACTAGATGAATTGCTGCGAATTGTTTTTAGGTGTTATACTTAGGTAATGTGTTAGTATTACTATAGTTTTAGGTAGAGTACGTAGATGTGTGTTAATTTTTTTTCTAGTTCACATATTTTGGAGTATAAATATTTACAAATTTTACTTAAATTCAATTTTTATGTATTGAGGTATTCACTTTTATTTATAAATCCATAGACAAAGGCCAAAGCAAGTGCTAACGAAATCAATACATTTTGCCAATATGTAAGCTGCAATGTTAAAAATGCAAAATAAATGCCTTAGAAATACTTGATAAATGTATTTTCCTTTGTAGAGATGCTCTGCATATAATAGTATTTTATGCTTCTAGTTTTTGATATGCTTCAATTCTTAATTACATCTGTTTAATTTTTAAATAACACAATGAAACAAATCGTATTTCTTTATTAGATTATTTCGTTTCTTAGAGTTTCATTTAGTCACGGACAAACTTACAAAACTTTTTGTGTTTACTTCACTAAACAATGTTTAGCACGTGTAGGTGAGTGCCATAATCATTATAATCCCACGCACACATAAATTAGCTCTAATTAACAATTATATTTAACAAATTACTAAAAGTAAGGTGTTGGTACAACAGCCAACTAGAACAGACTGAAATAAACTGTGATTTAATATTTGTATATTTTTTCTAACACCTCAAATGACTAGGGAATGTAAGGAATTTGTTTTCTGTCCAAATATGTTATCCTAATGTATTTTATCATCTCAATGGTATTCAATATATTAATTATAATTGTATAGCCAAAATAAGATAGAATAGGAAAATATTATGAAGATGACATGAAAAAAATCCATATTAATTAAAACTCTATTCGTGCAGTTAAATTGATCGCAAAGGTATTTTATAAGTTTAAACAAGCTATTTCAATAATCAATACTATTAGGCTAGGTATGATAAAAAGAAAATTCTGCCTATATCTATGGTTTTTAAATTTTGTGCAACATCGCTAGTAGTTATACCTAAAGAAAATCTAGTTTTCAAGGTTTATGAATAAAATATAGTGTGCAGTCTACGCGATACAATTCAAAAAGGCATCATAATTCATCTCCACACCACCTTCTTACAACAAAAACTCCTTTATCACACCTTACTTCGCAAACAAAAAAAAAACAACATCAAAGCGAACACTTCCGCATTGCACAGTCGCACGCAGAACTGTAAACTTTTAATCTCAGGTGGACTCTGACACCTGTCATCCCGGTGACAGGTGACAGCTGACAGGTGACACTCGGCTCTGACAGATTGGGGCGAGCGCCGCGGGCGGCTATTGTTTCCCGCCTTTTTGTTTTAATCATTTTTGATCCTGACTGTACGTACGCGTGAAAATTGTCGCCGTGTTTTTGTTGGATGGTGATTAATCGAAAAGTGCAATGAGTATGGGTCGTAAAAAGGTTTTTTTTTGTATATTTAATAAGTTATAGAAATACATCTTAATTACCTTTATTAATTAAGTATCGGATCTTCTTCGGATCATAAGCTAGCTGTTTTTGTGCTTCGATTTTATTTTTGGTTTTATAGATACAAATTCACAACGTAATTTTTTACGTAGTAACTATATTTTTGTAATAACTAGGTAAAAATAATATAATGTACTTTTAGACTGTGGTTATTAGTTCATAAATAATTCTATACCTTTTTAATATACTTTGTTTTTCTTATCAATTTCCATACGAATATTTATCCAAACTATTCGATATCAGGGCATCTTCAAAGTGGTTATCCAGTAGGTGTCACCGGAAATGCCGCCCAGAGCAGGCTTCGACCTAATTTCCGGTTTCATACGTCACTGGACACCTCAGGGGCAGATGTAATGTGATATGGTTTTTAGATGAATACTGATTTGTGGTAAAATGAACCTTATTAGTGAGAGTGAGGTTTAATTTTTAGTTGGAGTAAGAATACGTGTAGTATGTGTGTCCAAGATATTTTATTATCTTTACTGCAAAATTTGAAGCTGGAAATATTCAAAATCATTTGGAAAATATACATTATCATTACATAGTATAAAACAAAGTCGCTTTATCTGACTCTATATCCTTATGTATGCTTAAATCTTTAAAACTACGTAACAGATTTTGATGCGTATTTTTAATAGATAGAGTGATTCACGAGGAAGTTTTTAGTATATAATTTATTACGTTTTAGACAAAGCGGGCGAAGCCGCGGGCGGAAAGCTAGTAAATAGGCATATATTTATATGACATATATTTTAAAAGTTTCATCAATATCGGTTCAATATTTTGTTAAGTACGCAAAATAGCACGGATCATTAATATTATTACCGAGAACAGCTGATATAAGGAAGTATTATTGTAAACACTATGAAAGTCGGCGTTAAATTTGATGGCATAATATTTGTGTTGGGCATACAGCCATACATACAAACTTTATGCATAATGCATTAAATATAATTAATAAATGTGAGTGATTATTATCTCACTTCTTTACCAATATTTGAAACAGAAAAATTTGATTTTTTTTTCATTTGTTTGTAAATTAATAAGTGTAAACATTGCTTAACATATTTTGATAATTTTACCAACTACATAGTTGAAAGGTACATTGTTTTTGGAATGTGGGCTATATTTGTTACTTTTTATCTCCATATGGGCCACCACCTAAATAATTATCGTATTGATCCTAAATTGCGAATTTTATTCCGTTAATCACTACATAGTATAAAACAAAGTCGCTTTTTCTGTCTCTATGTCCCTTTGTATGCTTAAATCTTTAAAACTACGCAACAGATTTTGATACGGATTTTTGTAATAGGTAGATAGAGTGATTCAAGAGGAAGGTTTTGGTAACTATATAATTTATTAGGTTTTAGACAAAGCGGGCGAAGCCGCGGGCGGAAAGCTAGTTTTAAATAATATGGAAAACATAAAACGATTTCAGTGAATAATCAAACGTGTATTTTAAACTAGATTTCCGCCCGCGGCTTCGCCCGCGTTTTCAAAGGAAAACCCGCATAGTTCCCGTTCCCGTGGGATTTCCGGGATAAAACCTATCCTATGTGTTAATCCAAGTTACCCTCTATATGTGTGCTAAAATTCATTGTAATCGGTTCAGTAGTTTTTGCGTGAAAGAGTAACAAACATCCATATATCCATACATCCATGCATCCATACAAACTTTCGCCTTTATAATAGACAAGAGGCCACTCGCACTTGGCCACTAATTCATCTAAAACCACGTTATTACGATAATCACCAAGTAGAACTAAAAAGCTTTATAAATGCATACAGTAAGGTATAAATACATTAACATGGGACAGTCGTGATCCCGCAGGGAGAAACTTAAACGAATTGAGATTTGATGCTGTTTAAATTGGGTTTTTATTTACAGTTTTTAAGCGTTTTATTTTGATTCGAGGTAAGACTAAAATTATATGGATATAGTTATAGAAAAATCATTGTCGCAAACAAAGAATAAATAATTATAAAATTGTTTGTCTTTCTTTCGCGTTGCAACGGAGCGACTTGATGATATTATATTTATGTTTGGAGATAGTTAGATTGAGGCAAAAACTACTTTTTCCACATTGAAAATTCACATTCGTATTGGCAATTCTTTTGACCACACGTAAAAAGCCGCGGGCGAAAAGCTAGTGCTATAATATATCATCAAGGTTAACTAATCTCCTTCCAAGTCAATAATACTATATCTGCATTCCAAACTATTCTTTGACAGCGATTACCACACCCGTACCGCCCTACCGGTTGTGTGCTACACCTCCGCCATCAAAGCGAACAGCGGATATATTTAGTGAACAGGTAACAGGAACGCTTTGAAACATAACACTTCCGTTGGCCAGCTAGATGCCATAGAGTATAAAGTGAGTTTGTACTGAAATGGGGGCATCTCTTAGAGGCAGGTTACATTGTGATGTTTTGTAAGCAGAGTTTTTGATTAGATTGGAATGTTATAAAATCATATAATATATTGTGATATAGACCGTACTAAAGTAGAAAATATCATAGAAGAAAATAATTTAAGTTTTGCCACAATACTTATTTATTTAGTTAAGAGCAAATCAGTTTGAGCTTTTTAGCAGAAAACCCATCGCTACTGGAAATATTTCGAAAAAAAAATATGAATGAGTTAATAGCAAACAATTAGGGAACCACAAAAACAACAACTTTGTCATAAAACCAATTAGGAATTACGAATAGTTTTCAGCTAATACTTTGAGCTGAAATGTAAAAAAACACCGTGTCATATCTGTTTTCAACTCATCTCTATGTGGCGTTTAAAAATAAATTGTAGCGCGCGTGTCGATACATTTTATATTTTCAAAGATATTTCCGCTTCTGTATATTGTGCGAAAGACGTTTTTATTCATAGCCATAATTATATTAAAACAGGTGTATTTTAATTATTAACTTCCTTGGTTTGATGTTCAGCGGAAGCGAAACTCTAATTAGTTCAAATACTTTGGAAAAGAAATTAAAAGAAAATGTATAAAACATAATATTAATAAATAATTCTTGATAGCTCTACATAGCGTTTGCAACAGCTATAGTTATTTTGACCTTATTTTATAGAAGACTTCTTTATGTGTTTGTCTGTGGCATTCTTACTCACAAATGAATGAAGCGAATTGCATTGAATTTTTTTTTAAGTTTTGAATCCGTTTCAAAAAAAATTATTTGGTTCCAATTAGAGTCTTTAATATTTTAGTTGAATGTTCGCTTTTGATTTATTAGATAGATAGATGTTTAACTTTAGTAGCATTTTCTTTTCTTATTTTTTATACTATGGTTTATAATATGGGGTCTTATTAAATTCATATTTACACAGTATAAATTATTCCTTGAAACCTGTAACCTTTACAAACGGATGTTAGCTAATACATGATAGACATGAACTAAAACTATTACAAATGGAATAGTACTGTGAAAACAATTATTACAAATCATTCGAAATGTTTCTGCATCCATTGCTTCTCCGATACTAAACGTTAAATTCTTCAGCTATGAAAAGGGAGCAATGGACAGCGAATTTTTGTTACTGTATGAAGATGCTATGGATCAAGGTGTTCGGAATAGATATTGTAATTAAAGTTTTAGTTACATCCGACCTATTTACCTTTAACTAAATAATATTTGCATATTATTATGTAATACCTACACGTCTACTTTTCAGCAATATGTGATAGTTCCTATAAGAAATGGGACATTTCAGAAGTTAATCTTTATTTTGCATTAGCAATGAATACCACATTGATTAGTTATATCAAGCTGTTGTTACTATTCGAGCTGATTTTGAGAAAAAAATAACACTGTTGCAATGTCCTAAAGCTAGTATCTAATCTGTGCGCAAAGTAAGTTCCTTGTAATAGTATATCTACATGATTTAAAATATATCCTAAGAACCACACTATCCAATAAAACAAACACAACATTGTTACACCTTCCAACCAATACCGACAAAAAAAGCGCAAAAGTCACACATCCTAAAATACCCAAGTAACAAATACCTTGAACACGCTACAAGAGTCCACTAAATCTGTCACCTTCAGCAACACAAAGAAATCTGCTAACTAAATTGACCCATTAAAAAGACAAAGATTTTACACCTAACTTGGTGGCTGAAATATCCGATGATTCAAATGAACACCCTGCAAGGTAATTTCAACTTTAATCACACGTAATATGATTGGATTTAGATGGTTCTCCAGATGAGGTGAGACAGTGAAATACATGGAATTCCGGCTGCAAGTAGGAATTAATGTCAACTGTATATAAACACTGTAAGTGATGTTTGATCGGGACAATTTAAACATTTATAATCGCAGCTTTGTATTTGAGAGGTAAAAGAGAAATATTTGTGTATTCATTAAGATCCACAGGATAGTCTTCTTTCTCTGAAATGGAAATTGTTGTTACATTGATATGATTTTAAAAGAACTTATCCAGAGTTTTTTGCCGGCTCTTCTCTGTAGAAACTGTTTCTCGAACCGGAGGTAATGAATATACTATGACGATTCAACATAATTTCTATAGGATGTCTAATTGAAAAGTTCGAGTTTGAGTTTTACTTATACTTTTGTTTACTTTTGCTTGATATTATTATCTATCCTCAAAAGCCATACAATTGCTTAATCGTTAAAAAAGCCTACCTGAAGAAACAAAGAGTCTGTAAAGACAAAGAAGTCAGCCAGAATTAGTCATCGCCTATTTTGAATGATTTAATTCTATTTGTCCATTGATTTACCTGAAATGTTTAACTCATAGACTTAAAATTAAATTTATATCTTTGTTTTTTTATATTTATGTTTATAACGTTCTCTTTGTACATAATTAAAAACTCCTTTGCTAAGGCAAATAATTAATATCTCCTAATTTAGTATATTTTCCATTGGGAGCTAAAACCTTTTTATTTTTTTTTTCATATGAAGCAAATCCACAGAACGAAGCTAGTGAAAATATAATTTCACTCCGACTTTAAGTGAACCGTCAAAGTGGTAATAAAATTTAAAAATATCACAAGGCCAGCTTATATTGGCCATAAAGGGGACTGGGTTTTACCTTTATGGACACATCAAATACAGGTATGTTTTATAGTGTTTTATGAAAATATGTACACACATAGGTATATAACATACCCGTAAACAAAGGTATACAAATTCAATGATTGTCTATAATAAATACCTATTTATAATCTATTTGTAATCTTTTTAAATACTCCTTTATTAACTAATTTGTCTTTGGAAAGAACGAGTAGAACAGAAATATATTTAATCTATCGTTAAATCATTGTTTTCCTTAATAATGTTTTAATCTTGTTTTAATGCATAATAAGCTCTCAGATTTTTACTTTCGTATCCTAAAAATAGACCTATAAAATACTTTCTCCTGTATGTTATTACACGGCCAGCAAGATTACCGATGTCGCTCGTCACTAAAAATTTTCTAAGTACCCTCATTAGGATTAAGAACTAACAATAAGTATTAAAACATATGTAGCGGTTTGTGGGCTTATGGTGCACAGAAAAACTTGAATGAGTTTATGATTGCATCAATGTAAATTATATCATCTAAGAATTAATATTATGTTAAATAAATAAATAATCAAATAATCCTAACTTATGACTTATAAACAGTGCATTATAAATTATCTTCAATAATTAGACAAGAGTCGTACCAAAAGAATTATTCCTTTACCACCAGACGCAAATTTATTGAAGTCAAAACACCTGGCACCTGTAGGTATTGTTCTTACGTTGCGCTAACACATAACTTTTGCTGTAAATTCCTTTGATTTACACTGAATGGTATCACTATTTATACTCATTAATCATATTAATTTATAGAGGAAAAATTTGTATGTATGTTTGTAACGAATTGGCTCAAAAAGTACTGGGCGTATATGGATGAAACTTTACAGTTATAGGTAATACATCAGAATAACACATGAGCTATAGAAATACTTGATTGTACCCGCGGGTAAAACTGCATGACACAGCAAGTGAATTACAAAACTTTTAACGCACTTGTTGAAAATGAATTACGATCTGACTGATGAGATTTTTAAATACTTAGATCATGTTTTTAACTAAGTGCATTGCATTTATTCCTAGGTTTTAAAAAAAAATTGTGTAAGTATAACTAACACAATTTTTTTTTCAGAACAGGCCAGTAGTTCCTGATTCACATCAAGAACGAGAGCGATCAAACAAACAAACTCATCTTTATATTATTACTAGCTGTGCCCTGCGGTTTCACCAACATTGCTCCTCTCCTGTTGGTCTTAGCGTGATGATATAAAGCCTATAGCCTTCCTCGATGTATGGGCTAACTAACACCGAATCTTTCAAATCGGTCCAGTTCTTCCTGAGATTAGCGCGTACAAACAAACTCTTCAGCTTTATTATCTTAATATATATAAATCTCGTGTCACAATGTTTGTCCTCAATGGACTCCTAAACCACTTAACCGATTATAATAAAATTCGCACACCATGTGCAGTTCGATCCAACTTGAAAGATAGGATAGGTTTTATCCCGGAAATCCCACGGGAAAGGGAACTATGCGGGGTTTTCTCTGAAAACGCGGGCGAAGCCGCGGGCGGAAAGCTAGTATAAAGTATAGATTATAGAAGACATACAAATGATTACTATCAACTATGTAATAATTCTACATCAAATATAATTCCATCGCCAAACACATATTTATCACCTTTACGTTGAAAATACCTTTATCAAGATCGTAAATCTCACAGACGAGGTACATCGCTATAGCACCTCTGTTTACATCTGGCTATTTGGCCAGATTGGACATGGTAAATATTTATACTGTGGCCGTAATAAGTAATCATACATATTACGATGTTTTATTATAGGTAAAACTTGTTTGATGAATGTTGACAATGTTGTGTTCTATTATTTACTAGCTGTGTCCCGCAGTTTTGCCTGCATTGCTCCGCTCAGTCTTCGTGTAATGATATAATATTACAGACTACTCGATAAAATAATGGGCTATATAACACTGAAAGATTTTTCAAATGGGACCAGTAGTTCCTGAGATTAGTGCATTTTTGCAAACAAACAAACCAATTTTTTAGCTACAACAATAAAAATCCAATGTATCGGTGTTTCTAAACATGCATCTTCCTACTATAATAGCTCTTCTTAAAATTTAATAAAAATTTATTAGAACAAACCTAGTAAATAAATTTAAATCACTTTAAAACCTGAGTATTTGAAAAATATACTTCATAATATGAATTTTAAAAATAAGAATATGTTTATTAAAATACGTTGCAGAGATTTTTAATAAAAGCACAGGAAGGAAAGGACAGTATCGAGTATTTTTCAATAAGACCCGTGAGGCCATGTTGCCGTCTATATATGAAACTGGACAAAACGTGCATAATCTAGGGGTAATTTATTTTTAAACGATATTAATGTCAATTTTCTTTGGATATTTATTTTCATTTTCTTTTTTATTAGAACTAAAATCAATACCGTAGGTCCGCTGTACTTACCAAACACCATCGTTAATAATTCTATGAGAGGATGCTCTTCTTGTATTTTAAAACTAGATTTCCGCCCGCGGCTTCGCCCGCGTTTTCAAAGGAAAACCCACATAGTTCCCGTTCCCGTGGGATTTCCGGGATAAAACCTATCTTATGTGTTAATCCAAGTTACCCTCTATATGTGTGCTAAATTTCATTGTAATCGGTTCAGTAGTTTTTACGTGAAAGTGTAACAAAAAAAATTGTCTTTAGACACATTGAAAACCGCCTCTATGTGTAAGTTTCGCTGCAACACTAGGAAAACGAGCCAGTTGTTTAGCCTTATTAAAATATTTCCTGACGACATTCACTTGCTTATCGTTCTAAATTAGTTATCGATTGAAACTCTTTTACAAAACATTATATTTTCGTAACAAATTTTCTTTTTAAAAATAAGATAAGGTTTAAACTCAAAGGTAATGTTAGAAATGCCTGAAAAGTTAGGTAAGTTTTATTTTTCATATATTTTCTAGATATTTATCATGTACCTATGTTTATTGTTTAAGTCACCTTTGATTGGCATCAGAGCTCTTGAAAGCATGAGTCGATGTAGATATTAAGTAGAGTCTAGAATCGCGTAAATCTGCGAGGCTTTGCCTAATAAAAGAAAAATAGAAAGCTTTTTCAACTACAAGACAAAAACTTAAATAATCCTACAAATATTATAAATGTGATAGTTTGTGAGGATGGATGGATGGATGTTTATTACTCTTTCACGCAAATACTACTGAACCGATTACAATGAAATTTGGTGTGTAGGTAGCTGAATACCTAGATTAAAACATAGGCTACTTTTTATCCCAGAAATACCAAAGGAATGGGCTATGATGGTTTTTCTTTTTCTTTTCTAGTAATACATGAGACTTCAATATCTAAAAAGGTAAAATCTTTTGTTAATCAAGAATTTTTATTTATTTGTTTATGATTTAATCACGCCAAATCTACTGAACGGATTTCGATCAAACTTGGCAGTGTTTTAACTCAAATTCTGGTGAATGACGAGCTATAACTATTAACTAATACTAACTATATGTACCTATAACTTTGCCCTTGGTTTTCCCAAATAAATAGACACTAAACGATCAGTCCTTACAACAATAACATATAAATATTAGCCTTCATAATCACTCAACCGCGATCACTCGATATCAAAGTGTTTGTTAAACAGGGCGTAATGTACAACGGTCATAAACAACATTACCTGTGAAATATAGTCTGTGGAGCCGTGCCGTTTTACGTTCCGTCGGTGACCATGATGCAGCGTGTTTGGGGATATACCGGAAGTTGTTTGTGGAGGAAAAGAAGTAGTTGAAGTTGGAAGTTGTTTGAAGAGGATTGAGTTGGGATACTTGTGTTTTGGTTTTAGAGACTGGAACAGGTTTATATAGTGTTGTGAAGTTGATTGCTCATGATTAAAGAATCGCTGATATCTTTTATTTATTTTATTTATTCCATTTCAAACTCAAACTCAAACATTTATTTATTAAATTAGACTTCTTGTTTTAATAGTACATATAGTATCTAGTCGGTTGATCTCATCTGTCTATGGCTCGTTTTATATGCAGTTTCCATTAATTAGTTTAGTGTTAGTGTTTGGCTTCTATTTTAATCTCAGCTTTTATCGGAAGATTGAAAAATGTATTATTCAATAAGATGTGTACGTAACTCTTCTATTTTTAACTAGAATTCATCTGTGTATTGTTAAAATCAGTTTTGTATGTAGTTCACAAGATTCATCTGTAAAATAGACAGACAATTACTAGTATTAAGAAACGTAAACATAAGAACGCTTTTGAGTTATATTATTTTCGTATCATTGTAATTTATACCCTCACGTTTTTACTGTCTACTGAAGGAAAATTCCAAAAGCTATATCTAAAGTTATGACACAACCACTTAACACCCACGTAAAGCTATTTCTACCAGTCACCAAGCATACATACACTCACCAAAATATCTATCTACCCACATATCCTTACAACGCAGTAGCGTGGTCACCCGAACTTTTGGCAAGTACGTTGGCTGAGCTCCAAGTTCCCGCTATTTGCTTATAATTCCGAATCAATATGCCAGCACACGTGCATCTGACTATTCCCCTCATAAACGATGTAATAGTTGCTGTAATTCACGCACAATTGCAATTTAGAACCGTATAACATGTTTAGCCTGCGAACTATATTGCCTTATTAAAGTATCTATTAGCGATATGGTGACGTCATAATTGTTA